>CATIWM010315203.1:0-13510 GCA_949671775.1 Mallotus repandus | reverse complement strand
AAAAGAAAATAATTTATTATCATAATTCAACACTAAAAACTAAAAAAAGTCAATTAATTTTAATTTTTCAATTATAACTAAATAGTCTTTATATACATAATTAAATAATTATGAACATAATTTTAAAAAATCTCAAAATTTATTTGTCGTTTGGACAGATTTGACACAACTCGAAAAGTTTAGGATAAAATTGATCATATGAGATGGCCACGTAAGACGCTTTTTGTCATGTCAGACGCTTTTAAGTCAAGTAGGAATATCACCTTAGTTCTACCTCATACCCATTGCCGTTTGGATAGAATTGACATAAATCAAAAAATTAGAGGGCCAAATTGAATTAACTTTAAAAATAAAATTAAATTAAAAATTAGTTCAGAGTTGAGGATAGACCAAATCAATTTCTCATACAATATACTAATAACTCCTACCAAATAATATATAAAACATAAGATATGGCGAGAAAGCTACTTTAATATTGGCATTAAAAAAAAAAGCTATAATAACAATCATCAAATGTTGTATTAAATTAAAAAATGTTGTTATATATCTATGCCAACATTATTTTAAATATTGTTCAAATGTAATTTAATTTAATATGGGTAGATATTATAATAACAGTTTAATTATTTGTTGATATTTATATATTATAATATTAATAATAATTTATTATAATATTTTTTTTATTTTTACAATAAATTCATTTTAAGTAACATTTAGTAAATATCATAAAAAGTAATATTAGATGCCATTATATCACACCTTGTTACACCATGTAGAAAATATTGTTATAAAATATAAGTCATACATTGACACATTGATTTGAATATAATATTGCAATAATGATTAATACTTTTGGTGTTATTAGACAAACTTATATGTTTATTTGAATATTTGTAAACATTTATAAATTGAAATCATTTTGCAAATAAAAAAGTAATTTCATTGGCATTCTAACTAAAAGTGGCGACTTCAATGCTCTTCTGGTTCTTTTGAATTAAATTCTTTGACTTTTTTTTCCCCTCCTACCATCTCCTACAAAGCCACCTTTTCCTACAAGGCAATTTGGATTATCAAACTTTTTTAGCATATTTCTCTAACCTGTCTAATTAAAGATTATCTAATAATAAGAACAATGCACATGTGATCAATCACTCGAGATTAATTTATTTTCTGAGTAAAAAAATTAATTAATAAATTAATGAATTTCACATTTTATATTTTTTTCCCACAAGTGCAAGTATGGTGGAATCTCGACTTTGAAACTCGATTTTTGTTGTTTTCTCCCTTCCCCTTGAATATAAAGCAAAAAAAAAAAAGAAAAAAAAAAAACTATTAATGGTCTTGAATAATACTCTTTATAAAGAGACAAATCTCTTTTATTGTTCTCCCAAATGAAATGTTCAGCACTTGATATATCTAGTCAAATATTAGTACAAAAGAAGAGAAGATCCCAAAGCCAATAAAATCATTGCAAACAAAGCAGACAACAGGGTTACTGATGGTGGAATACGACCCTTATCTTTTCTTATTATCATCCCTTCAATTATAGGGTAATTTACTGCCAATATGTAAAATGAGAGCAAAACTTGCACAAAATACTTGTCAAAACCACCTGCAACCGACATTCTCATTGCGCCCACAAAGAATGATGCCATGTTCAAGATTGCTAAGGTTGTTAATGGAGAAAGTAACCTTGTTGAAGTTTGGAAATCAAATTTTCCCATTTGATATAGGTTAACTTGATCCTCGTTCTCCACCTTATTTGTTGGCAAGAAAGTGACTTCCCTTAAACCAAGAGTCTTCCTAATGGCATCTAAACTTCCGTAGGTATAGCATATAACTGCCCTTATCATCCACATTCTTTGTTCATTGATCGTTACCCTGCAGAATGAGCCGGCAGCAGTATAGACGACTTCGAATAGATGTTGCGCAATGGCAGATATAAAAACAAAAATGAATATGGAAAAGAATGGATTTGAAACCTGCAATAGAAATGAAGATAAAATGTCTATGAAATAATAAAGGTGCACTTGGAAATGATTAACATTAGTAGAAAGTTCTAACTTAATTTAGATGTATGATATTTAATAATGTGTAATATTTTTATTAGTCAAGTGTAAAACATTTAAGATTAGAAATGATGCAATATTTGAATTTTGCAATTGTTAATTTGTGAACTTAATTTTTACTTAATTTAAAAGAAGAGAATTATTTTTATCGTGCAATTCGTCATTCTTTAAATGCTTAACCTCTCCAATTAATAATAAATATAATAATAATAATAATAATAATAATAATAATAATAATAAAGGGATGCGATTACCTTAGGATACAAGGGAATGCCACTTAGTAGACACAGTTGAGGGATAGTTGCTAAACACCACAGGGAGAAGGATTGAAGAAGAGGGAAAAGAGCAAAGTAAGCATAGCACATGCTTTGAAGCAAAGACGTTCTTGATGGCCCATATATGAGAGGGCAGAATTTTGAGAGAGCAACTCCAACTAGCCCGGCCATCCATCTTGTATATTGAATCAACACATCATTTAAATTTGTAGTAGAAGACCCTAAAAATTGTGGCCTTGATGGGCTAAGAAAAACTGCTCTCCAGCCTTTGCAATGTAAGGTGAATCCTGTGAAGTAATCTTCCACCACAGAATGATACATGAAGCCAACCTAATACCATAGCAACCATATCATATTACAATAATTAATTCACCAAATATATAACAATAATCTTGCCATGAGTATATATGTCATGAAATGAAGTTTAGTATCCATCTGACTAGCTGCTCGAATTCGAAATTTAATTCTAAAGATGACTCTGAAATAGCTTTTGTTTAAATAATTACATTTTCCCCGAAAAGATTTTTTTAGAAAAGATTATGCACTTACATCTCTGCCCCATTTTGTGTCATTTTCATACTTGCAAGAGGCTAAAGCTTTAGCTTCTTGCTGCAATGATGGGTCTCCATCCCTTCTGATGCCACTGGGCTGCTTGTGGTCTATTTTTAAGGACTTGATGAACTCATTGGAATCACCAAAAATGTGTCTAAGCTGCTTGAGTTCTCCAACTGTACTTAGAGAAAAAAAAAAGTCACTAAATTGATGTAAATAATCAAAATGTTACTAATTGATTAGACCAATTGAACTTCTTGTATGCATGCATCAATAATAAATCAATACCATTATCAATATTTCTGCTGTCGTATAATGCCTCTCTCTTGATATAAAAATTTGTACCAGACATAATTGGACCCTTTAGTCCATCCAAACCAGGCCAATAAACCTGAAATATAAAAATTTGTTTATAAGAATTTGTACTTAACGTTTATTAATTAATTTCAATGTCAGTTTAAGTTAAGTAAATGTTATACCTTGAAAATGTCTCTGAATTGACTGTCATATATATCATTTGCACTAATATTATGGAACGACTGAGGGAACTGAACCAATGCTAGAGAGGAAGAGATCTTGGAATCAAGGTGGAAACACATGGCTTGCTTTGCTGAAGTTGGATCATTGGAATACATGTCACAGTCTAGTAATAGTATGTACGGTGAATTGCTTATTACACCCGACACCCTAAGCTGCAACAACATTACATAAAGCTTATGATTAATTACCACCATTGTTAATCATCAACGTATACATATATTTATATTGATGATTGAGAGATAGAATGAGTACAAGGACGTTAAGGGCTCCAGCTTTGAAATTGTGGTGATGTGAAGGCCTTTTCTCTCGAGAAACATAAATTAGTTGAGGCATCTTAATATGATTTTCTTGCTCAATTTCATTTATCACCTGAAATTAATCACAACAATGAAAATAATGTCTGAAAAACAGAAGTGCAAATTAAGTTTTAGCATTTAATTACTTGCTTGTCCACATAATTTTTTGAATAAAAAAGTTGAATTTTTAGAAATATAAAATTTAATATTAAATACATAAATATTTTTATGATTGTATATATTTTTAAAAAATGGGGCAAAAATTGGACCAATAATACAAATCAAATGGAGAATTAAAATATCAATTGGTTAAGCAATAAAAAGTTTGAATTCTCTAAACTAAGATTTTAGATTTGAGTTTTATGTATGAGAGAAAAAAAAGATACTGAAAGAGGAACATTTGAAATCCAAGACACTTAGAGTTCTTATGGCTATCAAAAATATCATATAAAAAAATAATTAGGAAATTTAAAAGAATGAGAACTGCCATATGGGTGAATAGAAAAATATTTAAATCAGAAAAATGTTAAAATTAATTTCTTTTATCCGGGCATAAATTGATAACTCTAAAGTTCACCTTTCATTATGGTGCCATGCTATCAAAATTAAAAGCGAAGGGGAGATACGCACAAGTTATGCCGCACAACTATACCTCAATTGTGGCTGGGTGATCCCTACTATGACCTCTGCCTGTCCCTTCGGGCCAATATTTTTCCTTGCCTTCCAAAATACCTACCTTCAATTTCTCATATTTTTCCTGTACAAAAATTACCATTTCACAAGAAAATAAAAATTACAGGAAAAAAGAACTTTAAATTAACAATCTTATGTTTTACAATAGTTAATTGGTTTAGTCTCAATGAAATAGTATTAGCAGCTCCTTAATTTAGTTAAGAAATAGATAGGTACAGAAGAAATATGAGAAAATAACAATTTTAGGCATAATCGGAGCAGTAAATATCGATATCAAACGTTTGCAAATTTTTTTTAAATTTTATTTCTACTTCTAAAATTTTAGCAAAAATTTAATAATTCAGTGAATTATTTACTACTCTAAAATGATATGTATATTTTAATCAAAACTGAATAAAAATGTGCAGATTTTAAAGCAAGCAGTGTCAAGTGTACTATGGTTTTTAATTTTTTTTAACAACTAGTCGATGGCTAAATTTTATAGTTGAGAATGAGAGAGTAAAAAGTTAAAGGATCGAATCCTACTTTTAACTAAATATCATAACCCTGTGTATTATCCGTTTAGAAAAATTAAGCATATATGATTTTTTATTTAATATTAATTGAATCATATATCATGATAAAAATGAATATTTGGTCAAATTAAATTTTTTATTACATTTATTCATAGGTTGTAGTAAATGTTGTGATTTTTGGTAAGATCTTTAAAATAAAACATAGTTTAGTATTTGGCAAACCTTGATTTTTTCCCTGTCAGCTATGAACTGAGGTGTACTGTAGATATCGTCTTCGTCCTCATTGTCACTAGAAAAGTATGCTTTAGGGCACCTTGTCTTAATTCCATATCTTCTACAGAACGGAAGCCACCACTTGGCAAACTTCCAAGCTTCTTTCATGCCATGCAAAGTTACAGCAGCACCACCATCATCAGATAAATAAACATGAAGCTTCTCTGCAGGATAATCCAAAGCCATAGCTGATAAAACTGTGTTCATCACTTCAAAAGTTGGCTCTTTATTTGGATCCGCAGTACATATAAAGACATCGATCCTGGGGAGTTCCTCATCTTCAGGCAATCTTTCAGGAAATACTGTTCTTGAAACTGGTCTCCATCTTAAAGCTTGACCGAGTAACCACGCAAAGAAAAGAAGCATTTCTGAGAAGAACACAAGAAGCCATGGTATAGCTTGAGCAGATGTGATGTTTGGAAAGTTTGTGGTTCTATAGTAAATCAAGAACGCTATGGCCACAAAGTGAAAAAATGCATGAATCTTGTGTCTGATAATGAAAAGCTTGTGGGCATTTTTGTTGCAGATATGGAGAGGAAAAGAGGTATCCATTGATCCTTGGTTTCTTGGGTTTTCTTTACTTTGTTTGATATGATAAGCAGTATCTGCGTCTTTTTATAGAGATGATTATTATATAAGATTATTTAATGATAAAAAAATAATAATAATGCCAAGCCCAATAGGTTGATAGTAGACTAGTTACATGTGACAATAGAATACTAGTGAAAAAAAACATGTAAATGAAAACTTGAATCAATTATGTATGAATTGGACAATTAAAACTGGATAAAAAATGTATCTTTTGTTTTTGAATATTAAATTATTTGATAATGAAAGTTATATAATAAAATATCTCCAAATTATATAATATGTATAAATTTCAAAATTTCAGTGGTGTGATTTTTTTTTTTATCTAATTATAACAACAGAGTAGGAGAGTGGATCTCAAATTCAAGATTCCCCATGTGCCACTAAGAGTTTGGCCATCATGCTAAAGCTCACTGGCGTGGTATACCTACTGATTCTCATGAGGTGGTGCTTGCATATAAATAGCATTATAGTACTTTTATTATTTTAAAAAATTATTACAATTTTATGAAGAAATGTATTTTGCGTTTTGTTCTGATTTAATATGTGTTTTATATAATTAAAAAAAAAGCTATGTGATATTTTAATAAAATGATTCAAGTATTAATAAATTTATTTTTTTAACAAATAAAATCTATAGAAAAAAGTTAACGATGGCTACATAATATAATATCTATTTTTGCGTCATTTGCACATCATTGCATACATCATATCATTGTCACTTATTTATAATTAACGTGTGACAGTTTGTTCCATTGCTTTTGTAGTTAATGCGAGAAAGAAGAATCAGAACATTTTAGAAAATTTGTCATCATATATTTATCTCTCTCGCATGTTTTTATTTTTTTAAAAAAAATTCAACATCACTATTTAAAAATTAAAAAAAAAAGGCTTAGCGGTCACGCTGGACCAAGTATGGTGGCCAAGTAGCCGCCAAGTACAATTTCTTTTTTAATAAAAATAAAAAATAAAAAATATCATGTGATTTAATATGTTTTTTAATTCGAATCATGTGATTTTTTTGTGACATTTTAATATTTTATAGTATTTGCTGTTAATAAATTTAGGTTAAATTCATTAATATCGTTAACTATGTTGACGTGAACGTTGACTTGTTAACAAGGACGTTGACTTGCTGACGTGGATGCTGATATCAGCGTTCACGTCACCAAATCAACGTCTATATCACCAAATCAACGTCCAAAGGGTATTGAAGTATCACGAAAAAATCACAGGACTCGAAGTGAAAAAATGCTAAATTACAGGGTACTTTTTTGTACTTATCCCCTTTTAGAAAATATATACTTATATATTATAAATTTAGTCAAATTATATATTTATATACATACACTAAGAAAAAGATCACTTCTATTCCAAACTTTGAGTCAATTATTTATTAAATTTTATTTCTTCTCCTAGTTTTTATTAAATAAATTAATTGAATTTTATTTTAAAAGTCATTTCAATTTACTCTTTTAACATTATAAATTATGTCAATTTTATTTAAAAATATAATTATATTTTTAAAAATTATTTTGATATTCCTATAAAATAAATTTGACATTTATTAAATTTTTATCCTCTTTTTCCTGTAAAAAAAAATGTAAGAAAAATAATTTTAAATTCTATATTTGTACACTTAACATAAATTTAAAAAAAATAATATCTAAATATTTTCTCTTTTTTATTAATACTTTTTTTTTATTTCTATTAAAAATAAATAAATAATGTAGTTGAAAATTGAAAAGTAAATTTTAAAATAGTTAAAATTTAAGAATTTTTAGTGAAAAATTAAAAATTTATGAAAATATTTAGATATTATTTTTTGAAAATTTATGCCAAGAGTAAAAAATAGAATTTAAAAATATTTTTCTTACAGGAAAAAAAGGATAAAAAATTAATAACTGTCAAATTTATTTAATAGGAATCTCAAAATAATTTTTAAAAATATAATTACATTCTTTAAATAAAATTGACATAATTTACAGTGTTAAAGGGGCAAATTGAAATGACTTTCAAAAAGAATTCAATTAATTTTTTTTAATAAGAATTAGGAGAAAAAATAAAATTCAATAAATAATTGACTCAAAGTTTAGAATAGAAGTAATTTTTTTCTTAGTGTGTGTATATAAATATATAATTTGACTAAATTTATAATGTATAAATATATATTTTGTAAAAAGGGATAAATACAAAAAAGTATCATGGGTTTAGCGCTTTTTCACTTCGAGTCCTCTGATTTTTTTTGTTTTTTGTGACACTGTAGTATTCTGTGGACGTTGACTTGCTGACTTGAACGTTGACTTGCTGACATAGACGTTAACATCAGTATCCACATCAGCAAGTCAACGTCCATGCCATCATCCACAACAACATAGTTAATGGTATTAATGAATTTGACCTAGATTTACTAATGGCAAATACTATAAGGTACTAAAGCATCACAAAAAAAACACATGGCTTATAGTGAAAAAGCGCTAAACCACATTATATTTTTTTTATTTATCCCCCCTTTTTTTTTTTTCTTCGGTCTATTACAGTATTCGTGGACTCTATGCTGAAACTCTTAGCAAAGTCCAAAAGAGCGTTGACAGAATTAGGCTAGCCACCAAGTAAACATGGCCGGTAAAGCTTTTGATAGTGTGAGTTGATTTTGTGAATACAATTAGATTTTTTTTTTGAGAGGATAGTTAGATTTTCTTTTCAAGAAATAAATGGTAAAATAACGAAAATATTATTTTGGTTTTGAAAATTTTTTTTTCATGCAAAAGGAAGGCCGAAGCCAGAAAAGAGAACAAAACTACATCAAGCAACGCCTGGGAGTAGCAGCTCCTACCAGGTCATTAAACAACAGACCTTGGATGCCCAAAGGTGGACTGTCCAAATGCACACAACCTAAAGAGCCATGAATGCCAGTTAAACAACAGACCTTGGATGCCCAAAGGTGGACTGTCCAAATGCACACAACCTAAAGAGCCATGAATGCCAGCATTAGCAAGGAAATCACCGCAAAAGTTTGCTTCCTTATAAATATGAGTGATCTTAACTACCCAACTCCTCCTTAACAACCGACGTATCTCTTGAAAGAGGGCAAGATTTTGTAATGGGCAAGAACTCTGACCCTTTATAATATCAACCACACAACTATTGTCAACCTCAAGCATAACATTACGGCACCTCATCTCCCAAGCAAACCGCAAACCATAGATCACTGCCCAGCGTTCTGCCACCAGAACACTACAGCATCCAAGATTAGCTATGAAACCTCCCAGCCAAGCTCCTGTGTGTGAGCGAATGAGACCACCAGATGCTGCTTTCTTTGTGCTCGCTTTCAAGCATCCATCAGTATTTAACTTCACCCAAGGATGAGACAGCAAACTCCAACTGATGAATTTTTCAAGACGTTGAGGTTTATGAGTTTGGAAGCTTTCTCTTGCCTTGGTAAAGCCATTAATCTTAGAGATGGTCTGTTTAACTTGATTGAAGGGAGTCACGTACTGATCATCAAAAAACATTTTATTACGATGTTGCCAGAGGACCCAACAAGCAGTCCCAAAAACCAATGGCCACTTCTCTCCAAACTGAGTCTCAATTTTATTCATCAGGTTCCCCATAAGCCAATTCTCCTGGTTTGAAGAGAAGAAAGAAATTAAGTACCTGAAAGGGATTAGCTTAAACCAAATAGATTCAACATTTTGGCAGTCTCTAAGGGTGTGAATTAAAGATTCATCACCTTGAAAGCACCTCTCACTAGTTTTCACAGTGGTCAGATGACGCCTTGATCTCTCAACATTTGTGAGGAGGCGGGCATGAAGACAAAGGCATAGAAAGAACCGGAAACATTCAGGACCCTCCCAACTCCATGCTAACTTCCATTTAGTGTGATCTTGGAAATCCGAATGGTTTGAAAGACAGTCCAAGGCTGTCCGCACAGTGAATTGGCCACTTGGGGAGAACATCCAGTAAGGAATATCATGCCCATCAGATGTTTTTGGAGGCTTAATCGCTGCAATGTGAGCAAGAATCTTAAAAGGCAAGAACATATGAAATTTACACCAATCCCAACTCCCCTCTGGGTTTACAAAATGACAAACCTCCAGATTAACTAGCTCATTTGGAATAGCTGAAACAACCATGTCATGAAGACAACCATGGAGATTAACCTAATTATTAGTCCAGAATTTCACCGAGGTCCCGTCTCCCAAGCTCCACCCGATTCCATTTTTCAACATCTTCCAATAATTGGAAATACCTCTCCAAAGCGCAGAACCATTACTATGCTTCATATTATTGTTATCAAAAAGTTTCCCATATTTAGACCGAATCACCTTAACCCAAAGCTCATTAGAATTACTAAAGATGCTCCAAGCCAATTTCATTAGTAAAGCCAAGTTATAGAGATGTGTAGGTTTTATTCCCAATCCACCTCTGTCTCGGTGTTGATGGACTTGCGCCCATGGAACCAAGCTGATTTTCCTAGTCTCCAAACTGCAACCCCAAATAAAGCTATGAACAGCCCGATCTAGATGATTGCAAGTCTCCTGAGGCAACAAATTTGTGTACATCACATAGCTAGGCATTGTTGGAAATATGATTCAAAATTAGTTTTGCAATATTCTCTCATAATTAGTTAGTTGTTAGCTAATAATATGATAGTTCCATGATTTTATATATTAGTTCCTTTAATTTCTGATTTTCTGTTTTAGTTAACGGCACTTTGTTTTAGTGCCAAATATCTATGCTATTTTGTAGTTTTCAGTTGTGATGTAAAGCCTATATTAAGGCTATTTCAGTTCATGAATGTATGGGAGAGTCATTTAGAAAAATTTATCACAAGTGTTGTTTGTTCTTGTCTTGCTTTATACATAACTTTCATATTTCTTTCTAAAGGCTTTTCCCAGTAGTGGTATCAGAGCAGGTTCGGTTGTAGCTAGGCAAAAGAAAGAAGAAATATGGCCTAGTAGCTGATTTAATTGTTCTTTGAAATGGCTATCAATGGAGGTTCAGGCAACTTCAAAGCAGACATAGAAGATTTTGCAAATTGAGTACAAAGGAAATGGTTGTGCAATGTTAAAATCTTCGGCATGAGTTTGAGACCTTGCCCATGAAGGTTGTAGTTGAGGAGTCTAATGACTTCTCAACTGAGAAGTATGCAGAAAAGGCATTTCAAATGAAGGGGGAGAACTCTCATCAAAAGGAGTTTACAAAAATGGCAGAAAATAAACATGGTAGAAATTCATTTTCTGGAGGCCAAGACCAATTTAATGGATAACAAAGGCAGTCCAAAGAGCAAAAAAGCAACAAGAATGACATTCAATGTCATTATTGCAGGAATTATCGGCACGGTAAAGGAAATTGCCCATGCAAGAATTATGAAGTGAATTATATAGAACAAGATGATAATAAAAGTGAAGACAAAGCATATCAAGTGAAAGAGAAGGAAAACAAAAAGGATGTGTTCGCTTGCAAAGAACATGGAAGGACAAGCATTTGCAGTAAAGAACAAGTCAAAAATAGAAGTAGAGATCGATTTCAAAGGCAAGAAAGGCAAACCTGTGGTGAGCAAGAATGGAAAAGGAATGAGAAAAAGACATTTCAAGTAAAAGGAAAAGGCTCAAATGCAAAGGAGCTGGAAAAGGTAATTGATCAAGGAAAGGATCACAGACATGACAAGGGAAGAAGCAAAGGGTCTGAACAAAGATCCAACAACAACAAGGGCGACTTCCAATGCCATATTTGCAAGAAATTTGGGCATATGAAAGCTGACTGCTGGTTTAAAGATAGAAAGGGAAATCATATAGATGAAAAGAGCAAAACATTTTATTGCAAATTATGATACAATTCAGACACTTAGTGAAGTGTGGTTTGTAGACAACGGGTGTTCCAACCATATGGTAGGCTCGAAATCTACTTTTAAAGAACTTGATGAGACAAAGAAGATGAAAGTGCAGCTTGGAAATGACAAAGAAATGCAAGCAGAAGGGAAAGGAATAGCGGTCATTACAACTATTCAAGGTGAAATAAAACTTTTGCATGATGTTCAATTTATTCCTAACTTGTCATAAAATTTGTTGAGTGTTATACAGCTGATGACTAGTGGATATTCAGTTCTATTTGATGATAGAGCATGTGCTATTAAAGACCAGAAATCATGGCAAATAATAGCAATAGAAAAAGAGGAGTGACAAGATGCAATTGCTAATGTATCAATTTAATGTTAATTCAGTGTTTCCAAAAGTCGAGTTATAAATGGAAGTCAAGCGCGGTTCAATAAGTAGAAGACGTCTTCACCGGAGCTTTGACAAGTTGAAGACATACTTATTTTAGGATGTTGCTTGAAGTGTGTGATTTTGAATCAAGAGGGAGTGTTGGAAATATGATTCAAAATTAGTTTTGCAATATTCTCTCATAATTAGTTAGTTGTTAGCTAATAATATGTTAGTTCCATGATTTTATATATTAGTTATTTTAATTTCTGATTAGTTCCTTTAATTTTTGATTTTCTGTTTTAGTTAACAACACTTTGTTTTAGTGCCAAATATCTATGCTATTTTGTAGTTTTCAGTTGTGATGTAAAGCCTATATAAAGGCTATTTCAGTTCATGAATGTATAGGAGAGTCATTTAGAAAAATCTATCATAAGTATTATTTGTTCTTGTCTTGCTTTATACATAACTTTCATATTTCTTTCTAAAGGCTTTTCCTAATAGCATGGCTACAACCACTGACTTGACTAGAACTGTTTTGCTCGCTAAGGAGAGCTTAGAAGAGTCCAAACGATTGATTCTACTCTTCACTTTCTCTAACACATGACCATACAGCTTTATACCCACCCTTCCATGAATCACTGGGACACCAAGATATCTGCCCAAATTGGTAGAAATCGTGAAATTTAAAATGCCATTAGCTAACTAGATGCTTTCGGTGAGAGTATTCTTGCAGAAGAAGATTTGTGATTTCTCAAGGCTAATCATCTGACCCGAGGCTGTGCAGAAAAGATCAAAAGTCTGTTGTTGCTCTTAAAACTTGCAAGCGCATGAGTCATGATTATAGCGCTTAAGATATCATTCCCACGAAGAATGTATATTGACTACCAATTATTTTTACCTATGACTTAGCTAGCAACCGAGTAAAAGAAGTTGATCAATTAAAAAATATAAATAACAACTAAATAAACTAAACTAAAATCAGATATTTAATGCTTCGAATCTGGGTTTAGTTTTACTATTCCATTCTAATCTTGAACACATTAATAAATAATTTTTTGAATTCAGTTAAGGGTAATTGCTCTTAATTACCTAAAGACTCTCTCAAGTTCAATTAAGCATGAAAGGATTAAAATCTAACCTACTCTCATGATTAATAAGTTAATCCTAGCTCATTAAAACTTTTAGCAATTAATTTATCACCGTGATTAAACTGTTGTGACTCCTCGAAGAGCTCGCCTACTCTCGTGGTCTAGTGATCGAAGTTCTAAGTGCTCTTAAGCTAATAAATTTCCTTAACTCTCGTTGGTGAATTTATCTATAAACAAGAAATCAAACAGGCCTGAAATGATAACTAGATAGTATTGCAACACAAAGAATTAACTGAAATTCAAATCAAATAAAGTACTTGTGTTCAATTCATATAATGGAATTGCTACTCCTAACCAATATTTTATAAGAGAATTAGCCATGCATGGCTATAAAGAAATCTATAAACATCAT
>CATIWM010315122.1:0-20549 GCA_949671775.1 Mallotus repandus | reverse complement strand
TAAAAATTAGCATAAAGGTTTCAATCTTATAAAAATGCACATTTGTTTTGTTTTATTTTTTCTACAGAGGGCTACCATTCTGGTTGCATGACATCCCAAATATTGTATTTAGATCCGATAATGAGCCTTTCAAGGTATTTTTTTTTCTTATTGTATGTTATACTATAATGCTTGGATTTCAGCCAAATGATTATATTATATTGGATAAATCCATTATGAGGCTCCTGAACTTTAACATTTTATTCTATTGAGTCTCTTAATTTTTATTGTGTTTTATTAAGCTCTCAATCTTTTATTTTCGTATAGATTAAGGAAAAATTAAATTGAAGTAATGAAATTGTGCAACAATTCAAGTTCACTGTTGCTAAATATGTTGTTATGAAAGGTTTAGAGGTACGTTTTGTGAAGAATAAAAGAAAAAAAGTAATGGCAAAGTGTAAGGAAAAATGTCCATGAAGGTTATACGCTTCAATTGGTAATTCTAATGACACATTCACTGTTAAAACTTACCACCAACATCATAATTTTTGTAGAATAAATAGAACTTATTTCACTATTTCACTATTTCAATCTAATTTCTCCTTAATCTATGCAAAAATAAAAGATTGAGGGCTTAATGAAACACAATACAAATTAAATGGCTCAATAGAATAAAGTGTTAAAGTTCAGGGGCTTCATAATGGGTTTATCCCAGTTCGATTACCTAGACATATTGGATGATGGTTTAGGTTTCATCTGGAGAACGGTGTTGTGATAATGGACGTTTTAGGTTCAGCAATGGCGAGTGTTCATTAATAAGGATAAACTGTAAAATTAATCTCAAATCAAATTACAAATTATTATATTTATAATATTTTTAATTAATGGACACTATTTTAATAATATATTATTAATTAAATTCAACATTCTCAACCCTATTCTAAACCCAAACATTGAAACTCTTACTCTCTTCATCATTTGATTGTTAAACAATCTCAAACTAAACTGGTTTCAATAATTGTTCTTACCTTTTGAAGTTGAAGCTATTTTGCAACTACCGCTCAGTTATTGCCTTCCTGAAGATATTCAATATTGGTTATATACACGAAATGTCATGTATTCTGTTAAAACTAGTTATAAAGTCATCCAGTCTTTATCTAACCAGAACACTATGGCGAGTTCTTCATCTACTGGTACTCCAGATCTCTGGAAATGTGTTTGGCGCCTACCTTTGCCCCCTAAAGTCAAGATATTAGCGTGGCGGGTTCTTACTGATTCTCTACTGGCGGTTGATAACTTAATGCGCAGAGGTATTTCAGTTCCAAATTGATATCTTCTCTGTGGTGCTACACAAGAATCTTTACTTCACCTTTTTAAAGATTGTCATGGTCGCAAGGAGTTTGGTTCTTATCTCCGCTTGGTCTTAGAGTGGATCATTTACATGTTACTTCCATCTGGGATTGGTTTACAGAGATGTTGGTACATGATCATATGGATCTTTTAGTGATTGTAGTTTCTATGTGGTGGGCAATCTGGTACCAATGTAATCAGATGGTATTTGACAATCCTAGTCTTATTCCAACTCAGTTGGTTCAAATGGCTGATGGCTTGCGTATGGCATTTGCACCAAAATCTCTGACAACATCTCTCTCAACTGTTGTTCACACAGCTAACATTCGTTGGATCCCCCCTCCTGCTAACTATGTTAAAGTTAATACTGATGCTGCTCTAAATATTCAAGAATCTTCAGTGGGACTTGGTGTAGTGATTCGGTAAGTTTTTGGTGTTGTCATCCTCTCTGCTAGTTCTATTATTCATGATTATGTTGATGTAGAAGTGGCCGAATTACAAGCATTGAGGTATAGTCTTTTGTTAGCTAAAGACACCGGGTTCCAATTCATAATTTTAGAGTCAGATTTATCCACTGCTATTGCACGATTGAAGGCCAAAATGGTTGGTCATACTGTTTCTGATTTATTGTGTGAGGATACTCATCAGTTTTCGACTATATTCACAGATGTGCAATTTGTCTTCACTCATCGAGAGGGTAATGCTGCACATTCTCTAGCTAAAGGTGTTTTACAGTGTAATATAGCTTTTGTTGTTCATGGGACTGTCCCATCTTTTGCTTTTTCAGCTGTTGTTAATGACTCTGTAATGCTTTCTTCTTAATGCAATTGGTTTTATTCCTTCAAAAAAAACTGGTTTCAGTCTCCTACTTCTTATTGTCCATTGATCTTGACTTTTGTTTGTTATTTTGTATTAAAAACATGAAGGGGTGAAAAAAGTTATAGATCTTGAGTTTTATGGTAATTTAATTGCATTTAAATATTTAATATGTTGATTTTCTTTTCGATCTAGTGGTATGTATGTGTCTTTTAACACTTTATTACTTCTGATATGGTAGCATGTGCATTAATTGTACTGAATCAGAGATTTATAAAGAGGAAAATATGATTTAAACAAAGAATCAAAAATTTAAAATGTAGAAGCTATTGATTCTTCTGCTATGGTTTCTTTGTCACCCCTGATTGCTCAATATAATTTTTATTCCAAATTTTGTTACATGCTTAATATGTATTTGTGATCATGTCAAGATCTGATTCTTATGGGCTATGGTGTTATGGTGTATGTGTCATAAACTTTATGTGGCATGGGTAAAGTTTTTTGAATTTTTTATGTATATGAAAATTTAATTTTATGTGTGTAAAGTTTTTTTTAATTTTTAACTAAATAAAAAATGAATTTTGTGTGTTTTATGTTATAAAATTTTTTGTGGGATTTTAGTTTTCTAAAAATAATATTGTGGGCTTTTGTTTTTTGAAATTTAAGCTTTGTGAGATTTTATTTTATAAAAAATAATTTTTAGTGGGTATTTTAATAAAATAATTTTATTTTATTTGAAATAATAATTTATTTTAAATAATTTGTTTTATTTTATTTAAAAATTAATTTTATATTAATTTTTTAAAAAAATAATTTGACTTTATAATAGGATTTTTAAATAATTTTTAATTGGATTTGCTTTAGTCATTCTTACTAAAGAAAATGATTTATTAAACAAATTTATTGTGCCTAAAGTTCTTAGAAATGTTGAGCTTCTTTGTTGTGTTCTGTTTCTTTTTTTATGCGTAGATGGACACTTCAAATGATGCCAGTGGCAGTTCAACTGCTACTTGTGAACCTATGGCTCTGAATAATGAGGGGGAAGCCAATAAAAATATGTAAGAGTAGTTTGTGATGCTCATAGGTACAAGTCCAAAAAAAAAGGAAGTACACTAAAACCATATCACCTGTTTGAGAACATTTTGAGCAAATAAAGGAGGGCGATGTTTTAGTAAGAGCTAAATAAATGTATTTGCTGTGTTAAGATTTTTAGTACTGAAACACAAAATTATGGTACCTCATCACTTAGGAACCATATTCTCATAAGCATGAAAAACCCTCATAGCAAGTCCACTAGACAAAAACTTCTAATTGTTCAACTTGTTTCTTTCTCTAAAAATGAGTGTGAATTATCTGTGGAGTGATTAGGATATGGAAATTTGACCAAGATGTAATTAGAAATGTTGTTGCTAAAATCATAATTTCTTATGAGTTACCTATTTGTTTTATTAAGGGGGAGGGGTTTAGGAATCTAATGAATGTTGCATGCCCCCATTTTAAAATTCCATGTAGGTGGACTTTCAGTAGAGATATCTTCAACATCTATGTTGAAGAGAGACTTAAATTAAAAAACTTCTTGAAAACACACAGTCAAAAAGTCTGTCTCACTATTAATACTTGGAATTTGATCCAAAGAATCAACTACAAGTACAAAATTGCACATTTCATTGACACTGAGTGGAAGCTACATAAGAAAATTATTACTTTTATGTCTGTTACATAACATAAGGGTGAATATATTGCTAAGGCACTTAAGACTTCTATGCTTGAATGGGGCTTTAAAAATGTCATCATTGTCACTCTTGATAATGCTTCATCAAATGATACTGTTATGTCCTTTTTTAAGAAGGGGGCAAGTATGGTTAGAGCCAAATATGTACATATGAGATTAGTGGCTTATACTCTGAATTTAGTTGTTAATCAGGGGTTAAAGGACATGAATACTTTTATTAAAGGGTAAAGGAGGTTGTTAGATACATCAAGAATTCACCTGCAAGGTTAAGAAAATTCAAAGAATTTTTTTATTTAATTGAGGTAAAGTCTAAGTCTGCTCTATGTCTTAATGTCCCAATAAGGTGGAATTCCACCTACTTGATGTTGAAACATGCCTGTGAATATGAACAAACTTTTAAGAAGTATGAAGAAAATGAATCTGCTTTAAGGGCAGACCTTGGGGATGATGTTCTTGAATTTTTAGATTGGCAATGTGCCAAGAATTTACTTCAATTTTTAGAACAATTATACCATATGATACTGAGAATATCTGGTTCTCAGTATGTGATTGCAAATACATTTTTGTCATAAATTACAGACCTATTTTATTTATTGACTGATTAGAAAAATTATGATAATATTTATGTGAGGTCAATGGGTTTTTCTCATTTTAATGTCGGTTCAGTTGAATTTTTTTTTTCTTTCAAACCTGCTCAGTTTGATAGATTAGCCATTCGAACCACCCGATGCATAGCCCTAGGTATGACAGTTGCCCCTTACTTCAAATTTTGAGGTATGTCAGTATTAGGGGTTTTGTTAACATTTTAGTCAGACCTTCACACAATGACTCTAGGAAAGCTAGAGTGTCCACCATTTGATTATGGCTTCTCTGTAAGTGAATGAATGTGTACCTTTTGAAGGATTGGCACAACTGTTGGAGACAATTCAGGTACAGTTTCATATTCTGCTTTTTGAGTTCCCATTCTTCCATGGTCTGGTTAATTACTAACATTGTGTCCCCTAGTATCTCAACTTCAGGGCTATCATCCCTATTACACATGCCTTATATTCTGCTTTATTGTTTGTGGCCTTGAATGTTAGCTTTTTGGTGATAAGCACCACTTCTCCTTTAGGTGCCATTAGAGTTACATCAATTCTATTATCGAATTGATTTACTACTCCATTAAAGTGCATATATCATCCCTGCATTTCGATGGATAGGCTGACATCATTAGAAAAATCTAACTCAACTTCTTTGGTGTCAAAAATTGGATTCAAGACTGGAAACTCGACTACTGCTCTTCCTTTTATTATCTTTTCTGTTAAATATTCCACATTGAATTTAGTCAGTAGCACCAATCATTTTTCTAACTTTCCCACTAGAGATGGGGCCTCATACAGGTATTTCATTAGTTCCATTTTAGAGACTGCTTGGATTTTATAAAATTAGAAGTACTGCCTCAGCTTCTTCATCGCCCACACCATCACTAGGCATATGTACTCGACTTGACTATATTGTGCTTCATATGGCAACATCTTTTTGCTTAGGTAGTAGACTATATGTTTTGTTCATCTTCACCCTCTTAAGCTAACATAGCCCCAATTGCATTCCCTTCAATCACAAGATATAGCATCAATGGTGTTCCAAGCCTGGGTGGTTTCAGTAATGGCAGAGTGGCCAAATATTCCTTTATTTTGTCAAAATCAATTTAATAGTGTTTATTTCAATCAACTGCTTAATTCTTTCTAAATAACCTAAATATTGGTTCACACACTGCTATTAGTTTTAAGATGAACCTGTTGATAAACTGTAACTTGCCCAAAAAAAACCCTGATTTCCTTTTCTGTCCTCAAAATTGGCATTTCTCTTTTTTTTTTTTTTGCCTTGTCTGGATCTATCTCAATTCCCTTCTAACTAACTACGTAACTCAATATCTTACCAGAAGTTACTTCGAATACACACTTTCTCATATTGAGTATGACATTGTACTTATTAACTCTTTGTAGAAATTTCTCGAGCTGCTAGGTGTGCGTCCCTTATTTCTATCTTTACCTTCATGTCATCCATATACACTTCCATTTTCTTACGTATCATGTCATGGGACATGGAAAATTGCCATTCTCTAATACATTGCCCTTACATTCTTTAGGCTAAAAGACATTACTCTATAATAATATGTCTCCCATTTTGTTATGAAGGCAGTTTTCCTTTATCAATGATGGCCATTAAAATTTGATTATACCTAAAGAATCTAATTATGAAGGAATACATTACGCAAGTAGCTAGTTTTTAATCAGTATATCGATATGGGGCAGAGGAAAATCTTCTTCCAATCATGCCTTATTGAGGTCTCTGTAATCACTACACACTCTTACCAATTCATCTTTCTTTGACATTGGCACCACATTTGCTAACAATTCAGGGTAGTCAACCACTTCTAAAAATGGCTTTGATTTGCTTCACTATGTCTTCTTTTACTAGTTAGGCTTATTCTAGTCTCAGCCTTCTCAGTTTCTATTTTACTGATTTGCATCCCTCTTTGGTTGGGATATAGTACAATGCGATGTCTCTGTCAATGCCTGGCATGTCATCATATGTTCATGCGAACACTTTTGTATAATTTTTTTAATATTTTCTCTATCTCTCTCCTCTCATCAGGGGTAATATCTTTTGAAATATGTAAAATGCATGGATCATGTTTTGTTCCAATGTTAAATGGTTCAGTGCTAGAATGAATGTCAAATATGCTCATTTATTGCTTAATATTATGCACACTACCATCAGAAAAGACATCAAATAAGTAAGCAAAATCTAATTTCATTGCATTAATCTTAGAGTTCATTACATCATCAATTTAGTAATATAAAGATAATCAAAAGTTGAGAATCGAGGCTAATAAATGAACTTGTCTATTATTTACCTATCTCTTGTATTCATCATTTGTCACGTTATCTCCATTTCTTGTAAAGAAGTGGTGAATGATTCTTTTATGCCATGACTCCTTCAAATGATTGATTAAATGTTGAGATAGTCTTCATCCCAAAAGCCTGTTGGTTTTGAAGGGATGCTCTACCTCGTTCCTTATTGTCTACTCATAAGTGCTGGATAATAGTGGTGCATGACCAAAATATAAAAATTGTCACAAATTTACATAGGTGCACAGAGTCACATGCTTCAAATTCTACCAAGGCCAATTCCAATAAATCATATTGTCTATGATAGAACTTATTTAGATGTGCCATTCCTCAGTGTTTAATGTAGATGGAAGATAACCCTAAATTGGCTTGAGCCTTCCCTAGTGTTCTTGGGGTTTGTATCTTAACTAGTTCTCAAAGGGCTTTTCTAAAATGCTGAGCTTTTTTTTAAGTTAGATCTAAAGTAATAATGGGCTACTAATAAAATCAGGACATCTACCATTTTTAACGTCATCCAACTCGTGAATGGTTTCAGCTAGAATGAGAATAAAGGGAATCTTTTTGTGCTCAATACCTTCTACTATTCCCAAAATCTTTTAATCTCCTAGTCTATCTATAGATACAATCAAGAACTAAAGAATAGCTAAGGACGAGTGTGCAAGGTAGATTACTAGGTTTTTAGATTTATAAACTTCCAGAAGGTGAGTCATGATTAGCTCCTTCTCTAAAGTGACCAATGTATCCAAGTGTCTGGGATTCATATATAAGATAGTAGACCCTTGACCAAGATATTGGAATGTTGAATCTATGAAGATTGCGTCCTCGGATTTAAGAAGATTCCACCCTGTGATAACATTAAATTCTTTATACAAGCGACATGGCTTTAAATCGTTGAAGTAAAATACATGTTCATAGGGATCCTAAAATGAAATGACTACATGTAGGAATTTGAAGTCAAGATGAATGTACTGGAATACCTTGAGACATAATAGTTTAAAGGCTCCAAACTCTTCCAATGGGTTTTACTAAGATTATGAATGAAGTCTTTATTTAGCTTTAGATTGTTTAGACCAGAGGCTTCATTCAATATGCCAGTAACATCATGCCCATCTTGGGAACTATAAATTTGGTTATAGGTAGCTTTTATTTAGGCTTAAAGGATTTTGACCATAGTGTCATATATAAGCAGCTTTTGTATCCTCCCTTTTAGACTTTCCTAAAACTTCTAACCTAAGCCAACATCTTAGTCTACCATTTTAGAACTGTTGTTATAACTAATACGGCAAATGAGCCTATGTTGGGTGGTGTCTCTCTTCCACCTTTTACTAAAGGTTTGTATGGAGCTATAACTTTGCACATTGATGGAAATAAAATAAAATGGGATAAATATGTATGCATGATATGCCTTTGCAAATAGGGTGAGCATATACACATAGGGTGCTTATGCAAGCTAACTATGAATGTAATGCAAAATGGCTGCAAAAAAAAGTATGATTTAGTGAATGATTCCTATATGTACGATATGTATGTATAAATTGAAACTTTAAAAGAATGGATTACCATTTCCTATATAGGGAACAAAATAAATATAGGTACTCACTCCCTACCAACCTTATCACTCCTTGAGGTCAAGTCATTTCCTATCTTAGGCAAACTTTGACCCAAAGTCATTGAGGGACACTAGATTTGTACTCAAATCAGGCTACATCAAATCAATTCAAAGAATGATTCTCATATGATCCTAAGGTAAATGCATAATGTTAGCATAAAATACAAATCATCGGGTCATAATTGATGTTCATAGTTCATGTACGCCCGTTAGCAAAAGGACTGCAGTCAATAAAAAAGGTCTAATTCTATGTATACTATATTGACATTCGACATATTTACTAGAGGACATACAAGATTCATTCAAGGGCTTAAAATTCATTTCCCTCAAAAATAAATATCGATAATCCAATTAAATCCTTAATTTGCCTCTTTGACTTGAAAGAAACAAATGGGTGATGTTTCGCAGGTTCTACTACCAAAAGATGTCATACCAAAGGCCTACAGATGATATATAAACTAGAGTGTATAATCTTCATTGTTCCTCATGCATCAGGCTTACTCAAGGTTAATGAGGATCATACAAGCCCATGCATGGACAATCTATAAAGTTTATCAAAATAACATCAATTGATGACAAAAAATGAGAGTGTCACATCACTTATAAAAACTAGGTCAAATGAGCAGCATTAGGATAAGGGAATCATTAAAAGCCAACTAGGGTCCTAGTGGAAGGTTTTATAGTGATTTATTTACATGGGCTGAGTCAAAGTAAAAGGGTCTCTTTAACGAGAATGCCCCCCTATAACTAGGGTTAATAGACTCTAGTCAGTGAGCCTGGCCTCTTTTTAAAACTCATGGAATGAGTCGAGGGTAAAGATGATGAGTCTAAATCAATCACCCTAAGAATCGAGTGGAATTATGATGGATCACCTTCTATTATCATCGGCTGATTAAGACTAGGGTGCATGTGTGATGTGGTGTGAAATATGTATTGTGATGGGCTCCATATAATTAGATATTATATAATGAGGAGCAGCCTGTTTCGAAGATGCTCCACTACATCTCCAATGGAGTTACCAATGTAAGCAACTATCGGGTTTTGGACCGGTGGGGGATGTGGACTGGTTTTTTAGATTGAACCTCAACCATTTAGGTTTTTTTTATTAGGGACTTTTTCAATTCAGGACATTTTAATTAGCCTCAGGAGGAAGCGAGGGCTTTTTATTTTGGAGTCGCCACAGATAGATCGAGAATGTGGGGAATAACCTTAAGACTTAAATGTAGGTTATACCATTATCAGAGATTCTGAGTTCAGGAAGTAACATTCTACTTGGCTGCTTCTAATTAGGTAAGATCCATTATGGGTTCACAACACCCTAGTTTTGGTATGCCAATTTGTGTATATTCATCGTATGAATAAAAAGAAAGTAAAAGAAATTAATTACAATTAACTACAAGGTTTTCCTAGTAAATACATCAAAATAGAAAAGTGTGAAAAAGTAAATCTAGCCCAAGATCTAATAAGCACCTACAAAACAGAGGTTAGCACAAGTATGTGCATTGTATCCATTTGCATCCATTCATTCACATAGACGACAGACATGCAGGAAGTACTGATGCGACATCACAACCAAGAAAACACGTAAAAACATTTGATTATGCATGTTTTGTGAAAATTTAACAAAATAAATAGAGTAATGTTTATTGATGACAAAAGTATATGATAAAGATGCTAAGATAATGTAAAATAATTGCAATTGGTGTATTTATCATCACGGGACCTGTAAACTGCATTTTTAGCTCCAAAAATGATTTTTATAAAATTAATGTGAAATTATGAATATGATAAGACTTAACCAAAAGATAACGATGTGAGTTTAAAAATTAATGTGGGGAGTTCGACTCTTGTCGAACTTATACTGAAAGTTATAATGTTTGCAAAATGAGGTCAATTGCGAGTTCCATATAATTATTATAATCTCAGTACAAAGTAGACAATAGCTATGAAAAAATGGTTCAGTTTCAATGAAAATATTGATTCATGCCAAAATGCATGAAGTATGCAAAATGATAAAGAAATGTAGTTTTAATGTTGAAAATGCAACTATGAACATGAAAAATGGCAATTTTTATGATGAAATCATAAAAATGCGATGAAAATGATATTTTATAGAAAAATAGTTTTTAAACCAAGATAGAGAATTTATGTGAAAAATATGATTTTAATATTAAAATGCAGACTTTTAACAAAATGCAATTTTTAGTGCAAGGTTGCAAAATTTATGCCAAAATGCAATATTTAATATTAAAATGTAAAAAATATGCCAAAATATGATTTTTTTTTTTTTAAAGCTAAAATACAAGAGTACTATAAAATGCATGTGAAAACTACGAAAACTTGATTTTTATTGTAAAAATGATGTTTTTATCAAATTCATATTTGAATCTAAAGAATTCAAAATAACATAATTACAAAATGCAAACAACACAATAGTTATTAAATAGAAAGCAAAATGGCCCGACTTTGCCACATAAATCACACAATTTATTCCAATTTGCTGGTCAACACAATAAAATTAAAAGAGAATAAGAGTATAAGAGAAAAATGCAATTATAATAAAACAAACATTCAAACTGATGTTCTGGGTCCTCAAATTAGAACTAAGTTTGATTTAGAAAGTGAGAAAGATTAGTTGTTCCAAAATGATGTTCTCAAGCTATCCTCTTTTGAATATTAAAACGACATTAAAATGCAGATTAATATTCCTTTGAAGCATGCTTTAACAATGATGTCGGCTCGATTTGGATTGCAAGTTGGGTCTAAAAATCCTAAAAAGAATGAAGAGAATCTGTTTAAAAGTCTTAAATATGGGTTTCTAGAGTCTTCAGTCTGATAGAGTTTTGATACATTGTCTAAAATGTCTCCTTGAAAGTGAAAAAGGGTATAGTATTTATAGACAAGAGAATTTTTATGTGTATATACACACTAAACTCATGCACGCACAGAGGAGTGTGCATGTACACGTAAGGGAATGGTGTGTGTCTACGTGTAAGAGAAGAGAGCACACGTGAGTGCACATGCTCTTAATGGGATGTGATGTTGTGGGCAAGACTCTTATGTGCGCATGGTCACTTGCACATTTGCTGTCATGGAATGCACGGCTCCTCGAGCATATGGATCATGTCGTTTATTATTTCGAAGGTTTTTTGGGTTTCGAAAAGGTGTTTTGGACTTCCATTTTGATAAATTGACTTTTAATTTCATTTAACTAAACTCCAGTTTATCGAATCAAGTATCGGTTAGGTGAACATACAACTCATAACTCCAGGCACTCATTTCATTAAATTGAAGTGATTGACTTATCACCTCATAAGTCTGGTTTAGGTGTCATCTAGTTTTTAGTGTTCTTGCATGCTTCAAAAGCAGTAATAATAAATAGATTTTCTTTTTCATATATTATTTTCATCATTGAACCATTAGGGACAATCAAATTTTTAAGTATGACATGCACCTATTGATAGACTAGTTTTAGGCCCCTATTCATGGCCCATACAATAGGCCATGCATAGGACCTTACTTGCAGACTTGATCCCATTCCAATTTATTTCATGGCTCCAAGCATGGTTATACATCTTGTATATCCTTCTTCACTTTTTTATTTCTCTAACATTATTTATAATTTTTTTATTCAAACCTAATATTTGTATCCTAATTATTCATTATTCATCAATTAACATTAAAATATATATAGATACATGCAAACACATGCAATATGATTAAAACTTTTAAACATAAAGGAAAAATAAATTTAGAAATTTTCTTCTCTAATTAACTTTATGTTGTATAGCTTCCTTGGATGCATTTTTCTCATTAATTTTTATGCACTAAAGATAATGAAATTCAATTAGTAGGGAAATAAAATAAAAATACTAAAAAACTAGAAATAAAAGAAGGTTTAGGCTTAACTTGTCTCCGAAGAAGTGCTTTATTTATAAGGTCTTAAACATTATCTCATAATCCCTTTAGTAAAAGGAACTTATCTTACTCCTAATTTGAAGTGCTTCAACGAAAGGGAAATATTCATTAAAAAATGTGGTATACATCTCTTGCCATGTCTTACTTTAATCAGGAGGCAACCTCACAAACCATCTTTCTATTTTATCTATCAGTAACAAAGGAAAAAGCATCAAGAAAATTACTTCTGAGAGCACTCCATTCGTATATCACATTACATAATAATCCATGAATCTTGTCATATACGCTATAGGATCTTTAATAGGTAAGCCATGAAATTAAGAATTTTGTATCAATTGAACTATATTTAGTTTGTTCTCAAATTTATTAGTTGTAATTACCGGTGCAAATAGATTTATCTTGATGCATATTTGAATTAAGACACTCCTTAATTGTTCTATTGGCAAGTGGATTTTGGTGGATAAAGGGTATTGTCCTTAGGCTTAATTTTAAGCATTACTTTATTTCCCCTCTCCTCTCCTAGGTAGAGTATCATTAGCACCATATATTTATGAAATGATGTACTAGATTTACCACTATGAGAATACTATATGGACAATTGTCATGAGTGATTCTCATCATGGTAGGATTATTTTAGTACTCTAACTTGAAATGTCCATGGTTTCCTACATAATAAGTTCTATATTTTGACAGATTCTAACATCATCTTTAACTGGATGATAAAATAGGTTTGTTGGGGAAAATTGACCTTTTACAATCCACCAAATCCCTTCATCCACCAAAATCACAACTTGAACAAAAATACTTGAAAATAAAAGAGAGAAATAAACAATAATTAACGTGGAAAACTCCCAAATGGAGAAAAACCATGGGTGTTGTCAAAATACAACCAAGAAAAATATTCACTATGTGAAAAATTATTATAACCACACCACAAAATATTTAACTCTCACACATACCCAAAAGCTCAAGTATACACAAGAGAATTTTCTTTTAAATTCTCTACTAGTATAGCTAATATCTTCTAATAGTACACCAAATACTACATGGAGATTGACACACTTAGCAAAGGAAGCAAAGAGTTTACTTTATAACCAACTCTCTCCCTCCTTCTATCTCTTCTTTTCAATGTGGGATAACACCCGTCTTTTAATTTTTTTATCATTCTTCAGCAATCTCCACCATGATTAAAAATTAAAAGAACAACAGTTACCTCACGTAACACCATCAGCTATGACAATCACAATTCTAAAAACAAGAATTGTCATACTCCACCATAAAAGTATACACACTTGGAATTCACCAACTCTAAGATTTTTTACCTCGGCCAGTTTATGTTGAAAAACTACTAATAAGTTATGGTGGAACTTCCAATGTTGACTTTCTAGGAAGTTCATTAGCCATCGACATCAATTCCACCACACACCATGCATCAACTGTCAACCGATGCCCGTGTGCAAACTGTGGACCTGCTAGCAGTAACACGTCCTCTTCCATGGCAACTCTTGGAGAACTATAACATGCCAAAAGGATAATCCAGTCTCTCATGGAGAAAAGAGACCACTGCTAGTGACAATATCAATATCTCCATTTACTGAATTTGGAGCAATTTGTCAAACCCCACTCCACCTACAATTTTTCTTTAGGTACCAAGATTGCCCACACCTTCAAACTATTGTGTAAACCGGATGGATTATCATTGACTTCATCTTACCACAAGTCAATATCAACACACCCATCAAATTTCTCCATATAAAATCTAAAGCTAATTTTTGCACAACAATGCACAGTACCTCCGTATACTTAAACAGTACTTCCTACTACAGTAACCTCACACGTGAATAATGAGTGAACAATTGTGTCTATAAAATACACTAAGAAAGTTTTCGAGAGAGATTGGGGGGACACAAATGGTACCACTTAAGTCCCAACTTCCTTAGGCGATTATAGCCTTTGTGACAAAACTTTCTTGGTTGTACTTACTTACACAATAACACACTCAATAAACACAATACCATATTCAAAGGACTTCCAATTGGATCACAAAAATTTCCAAAAAATCTTTTCTGATGTGGAAGATCGGATAAAGCCGCAACTACAAAGCATACTAAGAATTTTAAAGAAATTCCTACGCCGCCTTCAAGCTCGTTGCCGAACCATCGGCTCTGATACCATTTATTAGGGAAAATTGACCCCTTATAATCCAACAAATCCCTTCATCCACCAAGATCACAACTTGAACAAAAATACTTGAAAAATAAAAGAAATACACAATAATTAACGTGAAAAACTCCCAAATGAAGAAAAATCGTGGGTGTTGTCAAAAGAAAAACCAAGAGAAAAATATTCACTATGTGGAAAATTATTACAACCACACTATAAAATATTTTACTCTCACACATACCCAAAAGCTCAAGTACACATAGGAGAATTTCCCTTTAAATTCTCTACTAGTAGAGCTAATAGCTTTCAATGGTACACCAAATACTACATGGTGATTGACACACTTAACAAATGAAGCAAAGAGTTTAATTTGTAACCAACTCCCTCCCTCCTTCTTTCTCTTCTTTTCAATGTGGGATAACACCCATCTTTTAATTTTTTATCATTCTTCAACAAGGTTGTTGTTGGATATAGAATGAGTTATGTGAGGAATATGATTTTAGTATAGGTGGTATACCCTTGAAGCCAATCACATATTTTGACATCGTAAATTATCCTAAATGGCAATAAAATAATATTCTATTATCTAAAGTGTTTATTTAATTGAATATTTATTCATTAACATATTGTTAAATAAATTTATTATCAATAGTTAATAATATAAGCTGCAAATTTATTTAGTACATATGCTACAAAATGTTCATAGTTGGTAAATTAATATGTGGGTAATACTATTTAGACTATCACCTCTGTTTATTTTCCTTGATTAGTATGTGATACTAATAGTGGGAGGAAGTGAGTCTCATGCTACTTTATATAAGATATCATAATAGACATGTGGATACTCATATGATGGGTGGATTGAACAGTGACATTAAATTAGTGATCACTTGGATATTCAATTATAGTCAATGATCACAATCTAGGTTATAATGGTGCATATAGTCCTTTGACCTGAGATGACACGGTAGTCCATGTTTGAGTGGTTAGGGTTTATTACCGCTTACATACTTGAGTTAATCACATATGGGTATATGGCGTGTGATGGCTCTAGTCGATTAAATGTATGGACGAGTGTTCAGCTAAAATAGGATTCATTGCTTAGAGTAAACCGGGATAAGATCCTATACTATCTAATTTTTTTCTTGATGAATAAGTTCCTAGCCAAGACAAATATGACACAGAGTTTTAGTGCTAGAAAAGTGTTTCTAGTATTATTAATGTTTTATCAAGAATTAGAACTTGAGATGAGGTCATTTGATACAGCTACTAGAGTTTGACTAAACCATGACTCTAGGCCATATTGGGATCTTCTAATGAAGGAATTTTAGTGCACGATAATTATGACCAAAGGGTTCATGTGAATCAATATATGCATTCATTTCTAATTGGGTAGTTGTAATATCGACATTAGGGGTCACTCACAACTTATGAGAACTAAATGTGTATAGTTGGGATTTTTACATTTAGATTTGAAAGGAGTTTCAAATAATATCAAGTGTTGATATTATTCTAATTACTTTACCAAGTGAACCTATTTTACTAATCAATTAAATCACATAAAAGATAGAAAAATAAATTGTTTCACTATTTTCCACTATTGGGGTGGTTACAACTATTACAAAAACTAATAATAATAATAATAAATAAAATACAAATACAAAAAAATAGAACATAAAACCTAACAGAAAAGATAAAAAATATAAATATAAAGAAGGAATTTATGTAAGTCATTAAATTGCCTTGTCATCTCTAGTGTGATTTTCTCCCTATGTGTGTTCAATTATCCATCCATGAAATCAAAAAGAATACACAAAAGTAAATAATAATAATAATAATTAAAAGAGAAAAGAAAAAAGGAGATAAAAGCGAATAGCAGATGCTTATGATTTCCGTCAAAGAATTATACTTACCATTTGTATTAGGATTCTTTGATTTATTGGATCTGATTAATGGTAGTGGCAAGGTTTTGGTAACACTGGAAAGAAAAAGAATGACAAAATATGGGTAATACTAAAAACGTAGAAAGAAAATATACGTAAGAAGAGAAATCACTTGTTGTTCATATTGTCTGCTAAAAATACCTACTTTTTCCTCCTTCAGTAAACTTATCTATTTTTAGACTAAAATAGACAAGTTTAAAAGATAAAAATAAAATTATAACTTCTTATTAACCTAATCCAATTAACATAATTTGACCCGATACGGTTTTTAAAGAAATTATCAAATAAAAATCAAGATAAATAATTTAACAAAATAAAAAAGACAAAAAAAAAATAACATGCATTTCCGACTGAAAATACTTATTTCTAATCGAAAATTCTATTTTCGATCAAAACTAGCTATTTTCGGTTAGAAATATTTTGGAAATAAATATTTATTTGAATTGTAAAATTAAAAAATTTTACGAATAGATCCTAAAGAGATTGCAATTTAGTCCTAAAACCATAAATTATATCCAATTAATCACAATTTCATAATTAATTTTCATCATCAGGTTCTTAGTAGTATTCCAATGTAGACTATCCTGAAATTAGGTGCCTACAATGTCACTAGATGGGACCTAAATATAGCTAAATAGAAGTCTGAGGAAACTTTCTCTGAGTACATTGTCAGGTGGCATAGTAAGGCTCCACAGGTATGAGATAGACCATTAAGGATGAATATATTGAAATAGTGATCAAAGGTGCACTCTCCCACTAAAGGAAACACATGTTATATGCTCATTGTCTGAACTTTAAAAATGCACACTAAGAAGTCATCAAAATTGAAGATGAATAAGCTCAATAGCCTAAAACCAAATACTACAGGCCTTCACAAACAGGCAACCCAAGCCAAACTACTTACACCTATATAGTTGAAGTTAATAACCTATATCAAGATCCTCCCATCATCAACACAATCAACTGGCCACCAAGGAATTTTTCTAACTTCAACCTAACTCTCTCCAAAATCTTCCAAAGAATAAAATAAAAGGGCCTTTTAAAGCCTCTAGCCTACTACCCCTACATATCAACCCTAACCTATATTGCTAATTCCACCAAATTTTTGGTCATACCATTGATGACTACAATACCTTTAAAAAATAGAGTCCAAGACTTGATTGACTTCGAGAAGCTTAAGGATCTAGAAAAGTGACTTAATGTTAAGACCAATCCACTCCCAAACTATCAAGCCATGCTACCACCATCACCAAGAACCAACTATCTCTTTTAAGTTGCCTAAGGCCTATGTTTTGTATTTCATTTAAAATATACTAGAGACTGAGAAAGAAAGAGTAACTAAAGAAGAAAGAGAAATACTGATGTTGTAAGAATACAAAGTTTTAGGACTACTTTTAAACTCAAGGATGAGAGCTAAGATCCTTCTGCCTAAAGATACATTCCACTTTGGGGTTACTATAATTCGAGGAACTCACCACCTCATTACCATAAGACCACCAAATGGAGAGAATAATTTGGTAATGTCATACTGCCACATCCTAAGGAAGTCATCTCATGCCTTGGGCCTGATTTAGAAGAGCAAGCAAAGGTAGAAGAAGAGTTACTTAAAATTTAAGATTTATTAGGCCAACCCTCTAGTAATTATGACTATATGGTAAAGTACACTGCTCCATCATTAGCCAATATAGTTATGAAAGATGTTGTACCAACCAGTTGGAGTAAGATATTTGATGATGAGGATGATGTAACCAAGTGCAGCGTGGATTGTACCAACTAGTGATGATGTAACCAAGAGTGAGTAAATAAGTGTAGCATGGATTGTTTGTCATAAGTATTGATATTTGGTTTGACTTGGATGAGAACGACTATAAAAAGAACAATATCAGGAAACAATTGCCTGAAGGATCCTAAATTAGTATATGAGATGAAAAGGAAAGCACCTTCCAAATTGGGTGGAAGCAACAATGCCCACAGAAAAAACATAATAAGAAGTTGAGCAACCAGTTTATGAGGTTTAGAAGGTTGAAGTGCAGACAGCTAAAATCAACTGCATGACAAAAAATGGGAGATTTTATCAGCTTTTTAAGAGAGAATGAGAAAGAGAGGTGAAAGGAAAATAAGTGATGAAAGAAGGCGAGTCAACAATGAAATCCTTATATTGAATTATTTGCATAGTCTACATCATTTTCATCTTGTTTGCATCAACATATAAATGGGATCAAGCAACACTTAAATATCACATATCCAAAATGAACCAATTAAATTTAAGTTTTGTATAAGCTTGGGCTAGATTCAATTAAATATAAAAAAAAAAAAAAAAAAACTTCAACCTAAGTTCTCGTCTCGTTGTCTTTGGTCAAGTTGGATTGGCTGGATCCCCAAACTCGTGAACAATTCTTGCTAAAAGTAAAGAAAATATATATATTTTTAAACAAATACTTAATTCATTTAAATAGCAAGAATTATAATTTATAGTTTATGTATCTTGTAAATTCACAATTAGTAAAAATTATGATTTATTAAAGGTTTGCCAGTACAAAAAATATAAATATTTGTAACTTCTTATAATTTTATCTCAATCTTTTAATTTTCATAAAAATATTTCAGTTTACTCAATCATTAACAATTTTAGCATGTACTTATATATTCAAAATTATATAAATTGCTGACATGATATTTGTAAAGTGTCAAATTTACTCTTTATAATTTTAAAATTTACAATGACATATTGGTATGAAAAATTTTGAATATTTTCTAACAATTTTATTCCTTTTTTTTAATTTTAATAAGATGTTCCATTTAAAATCATTTGATTAAAATTAATTAAAATTTGACATGATAATTAAATGTATGAATAGTTACTATTTTAATAAGTTATATACACACACATGATAGAATAAATTTTCTTCATATTTTAAAATTAAATGTCTTTACTGATTTTAAATAAATAATTATGAAGTAATTAACAAAATTATTTGTATCAAAGATACATATAATTTGATGATAAACATTTATAAATTTAAGCCTTATCAATGGGTAAATTTAATAATTATTGTTGCTTTAACACTTCTTTATTAATTTTCGATAAATAATTGTTTGTATTAAAGTTAATTAGATTGGCTAAATTAAGATATTTTGTTAAAATCTAAAAGTTGAAATAAAATTGTCGAAACTTATAAATTTTTAAATTTTTTTTATATCAATAAAACATCAAAAATTTATAAAAATATATAAATGAATTTAATTTTTTATAATATTACATAATATTTTTTATTTAATTTTAATCAAAATAACTATTTGTAAAAAATTTAAAAAATTGGAATAAAGTCATAAAACATTGCAAATATATAACTTTTTTTTTTGTATTGCATTAGAAGTAGCTAAAAGTTTGAAACACATGCATCACAAAATTTTATATTTAAGCATTAACATAAATTTCAATAATTTTATAATAATAAATATATATTAAATACTAATATAGTATTAAATCAACTATTGATGAGTGTATAAATGGAATTGTCACACCTCGTCTCACGTAGCCCGAGATGGACGTTTAAAGCCAATCATTCAACAAAAGATTTAATTTAATCAAATTAAATATTAATTATAATTATATTAGTTAAAAGAATTAAAATAAGCTTGATGTAATCATGTAATTGAAAATGAGAAAACATTCCTGTAATTTGATGAATTTATGATTGATAACTATAATATAGGATTATTAGGTAACATAGGAAAATCACATTTTTATAACTAGATTGATATTAATCTTTGCAAACCAAAGACATGGTAGAGTAAATATTAATAAGCAATATAAATCACTTTTATACATAGGTGCTTTACACAAAGCCTAGCCACCACTATTTGACTTAAGAATATATTCTTTTACAATACTTATATAAACATAATTAAGAAACAAAAATACTAGGCTTCTCTAACGAGGATGTTGGCCAATCTTAATATGAACTTCTATACACCCTCTCTTAGCTCAAACCACCCACTATCAAGCCCTGTTATCTGAAAAAGTTTGTAAAACAGAGTAAAATGAGTACAAAAATACTCAATGAATAGATATTCCAAGTAGAAAACAATTTGTCTAAACCAAATATAATAATTATCTCAAATCAATATAATAAGTAATT
>CATIWM010315120.1:0-16163 GCA_949671775.1 Mallotus repandus | reverse complement strand
TATATATATATTTCCACAGAGTTTAACAGGGTTTGGTAAACTCGTATTCATTTTGGGCTTGTTCAAAGTGTGTGACCCTATAGGTTCACATAACATTGGCAATGGGCCTAAATCTCAATTTAGGCCTACAAGTCATAATTGGTCTCTAGCAAGACATTATGACTACCCAAGTTATGTGAAGGCCAATAATCTAACATAATCTTATTATAATCAATATTGTAATCCCTTTATCATATGATATCTTAATTGAACATAAGGCATAGTTTATATCATCCTTATACAGTTCAATAATATTATTACTTGATTTCAAGTAGACTAAGAATGATAACTCTTTATCAATTTATTGCAGCATGGCCATTTTCATACATTGAATTTTGACTGTCCCCAAAAAGGTCCAGTGATGAAAACATCTCTCCAAATATGACAAGTGTCTGTTCATTCGTATCGCCTCTAAAGCATGCCAAGAATCTAAAACCTGAAATGAACAAAACTAGCTGTTGAATCATTAAGTCATACCCTGATTTTACAAATTATGAATTATCGAAATGATTAGTAGCTCATTTCTAGCAGCCGCCGCTTAAAACATGCAACTTGTCAGAATTGTGTTCATCTCGTAAGACTGGAGCTCAACTTCATGAAAATTGGAAGTTGATTTTGACAAAATGAACATAGGAAACACGTCCTTAAGCCCTTAAAATTTTTGGAAGTGACCCCGGAATAGTGCGTGTAACCCCGAGAAGTAGCGCGTGAGCAAATTTATAGCGTGTGATCACGCCCGAACACATTTTGCTCATGCATGAAAATGGAAGCTGATTTTGACAAAACGGACACCGAAAGCATGTCCAAAAATCTAGAAAAACACACCTAAAATATTGTAAACGAAGCTCAAGAAGGGCGCGTGATGCGCGTAAGAGTGCGTGATCACCCATTCCCATGATCATGTGTTTCAGGGCATGATCACGCGTTCCAAGGGCATGCATTTTCCTTATTTTTCACACATTTTTTGGCACATTTCCCTATAAATAGGATCTCTACCTCCCATTTTGATATGGCTAGAGCCTAGGAAACACTAGCAAGAGCCAAAAGGCTAGAGCCAAGAAAGAGAAAGGCTAGAGCCGAGAAAGAGTAGGCTAGAGCCTAGGAGTGATCACGTGCATTTTCCTTATTTTGACAAGGCTAGAGCCAAGAAAGAGAAAGGCTAGAGCCGAGAAAGAGTAGGCTTAGAGCCTAGGAGTGATCACGTGCATTTTCCTTATTTATTGTTTATCTTATCATTTAGAAGTGCTTTATAATAATTCCTGCTAGTACATAAACTACGCGCATCTATTTTATCATTCATGATCTCCATTGTGCTTATATGCTATCCAAGTGGATGAATAGATAGAATTGCACATAGTTGTGTTAACCTCTATTTCGCACAAGTGTATTCTAGTTTAGGACTAGATTTACATTTCTGCACTTTTTCTCTTTCATATGTATTTACTAGGAAAGCCTTGTAAATAACTATGTTGAATTTCTCGTACTTTCCGTTATTATCAATGTGCTTGTGTGAATGCATATATATCAACTATCATTACTGAAACTAGGGTGTTGCAGTAGCCACATATTGAGTACTAAAATGAGAAATAGTCAAAAAGTAGATGAGATCTCTCGAGCTCAGAATCTCTGTTAGGGACGATACTCGTTGAGTGACCTGATGCCGTCCCTCTCATCTTTTCTTGATTTTCTAAAAACCACATGGCGACTCCAAACATAAAAGCATCTTACATCCCCTTGAGACCAAACATTTATCCCTGTCCTATAAACAAAATGGATGTCCCATTCGGCTCCCTCGGAATCACTCCATTTAACCAAAAAATGGAAAAAAAAAGGTCGCTCACAGCCATGCAATTTCCTTCAGTCTATCTTATCAAATGGCGCATAGATATCTTACTCATATTAAATGAGGGATAAATTCCTTCTCAATCACTCACATTCCTCACATAATTCATTTCATATCCAACAACATTCTATTCTATCATCCTGTTAAAGACAATGTTAGAATGTGTCAAAATATAAAATAGTTATGTAGAAATCCACGGTGATTTCTAGGTCGAAGGACTAAAACAATATTACTGTGATGAGAATAACTTAAGATAATTATCTATGTAGTATTCTCACAGTGGGTCAATCCAGTACATTATTTCTCTAAATAGTACCTATGAGTTAACTTAATATCTCATATTCATGACTAATAAAACATAATCATCGGTCAACATCATACTAATCTTAATTCATTATTATGACTAGGGATAATTTGAATATAACTCATATTTAATCCAAGGGTTTTACTATCAAGTCACATACTTGATGACCTTAGAATGAATTAACTATTCAAGTAATTATCATAACACAAAAATGATAATGAAAGTGCCTCTTTATAAATAAAATTATAAAGTCAAAACATAGTAACATATAATTGATCTATTGCATACCACTAGCAGCTTTTTAGGGCTTTAGGACCTTTTGGATGCGTTTTCGATGTCTGTTTTGTCAAAATAGGCTTCCGATTTTGTGAAGTGGAACTTCAATCTCATGAGGCGAACACCGGTCTGATGAGTTACTTGTTTCAAGCAACGTTTGATAAAAATGAGCGACTTAACACTCTGATAATTTGTAATTCATAAAATTGAGATGCAACTTTAATGATTCGTAGGTCGATTTTGCTCTCTGAAGGCTCGGATTGGCTTTTTAAGATTCAGGGCACTCTTCAGAGGTGGTACGAATAAACAGACACTTGTCATATTCGGAGTGATGTTATCATCATTGGACCTTTTGGGGACAGTCAAAATTCAGTGTATGACAGTTACCCCCTGCTTCATGTGTGTTGTATAGTCCTCTAATACTGATGTCAATACTTTTGAAGCAATACAGAGATGCAAAAACTATTTTTAAGAAGAGGTACTTACCTGATGGTGTGCCGTTTAGACTTTTGACATTAGGCCTATCATTGTTGATGTTATTTTGTTTGGTTGGAGAAGTCATCGCCTATTTATGCTTTTACGATTTCCTCAGGTGAGGTGAGATAATGCTTTTATGAGCTTGGTGAGGTGAGATAATGCTTTTATGAGCTTGTTGAGGTGACAAGCAAATGGGAATGCTGCTATAACCTACTGAGGTGTCATGTAGATGTTACTATAACCTATTGAGGTGTTAAGCAAATGATAATGCTACTATAACCTGCTGAGGTGTCAAGCAATAAAAATGTTGTTATAACCTTCTGAGGTATCAAGCAAATGAAAATGCTACTAAGCAGGTGAAATGCTTCTAAGCAAATAGAATGCTACTAAGCAAATGAAATGCTTCTAAGCAGATAGAATGCTACTAAGCATATGAAATGCTTCTAACCAGATAAAAATGCTACTAAGCATATGAAATGCTTCTAAGCAGATAGAATGCTACTAAGCATATAAAATGCTTCTAAGCAATGAAAAATGCTACTAAGCAAGTAAAAATGCTTCTAAGCAGATGAAAATGCTTCTAAGTAAGTAAAAATGCTTCTAAGCAGATAAAATGCTTCTAAGCAGATGGACTGCTACTAAGCATATGAAATGCTTCTAAGTAGATAGAATGCTACTAAATAGATGAAATACTTCTAAGCAGATAAAATGCTACTAAGTAGTGAAAATGCTTCTAAGCAATGAAAGATGCTACTAAGCAGTGAAAATGCTTTAAAGCAGATAAAATGCTACTAAGCAAATAAAAATGCTACTGAGCAGTGATGGTACAGTAATGATGCAGTGATTATGTCATCATTTATCATGTTTCGAGCATGATTTTGTGATGTGATAATGTGATAATTGCAAATGCGACATGCTTGTGTCATCTGTGTTTCATCTTTCTTTTTTGATGAATAGTGATATGTCTTTCTGAGATAGTGATGTTAAATGCAGTGTCCTAAAACATACAATGCTTGTGTTTATGCAATTTGTGCATATTTTTTATGCATTCTTTGGTAAAATTCAAGTTCGGGACCCTAGGAGTGCGTGTTCGGGGTCTCGGTGTATGCGCGTGTGAGTTTTGGAGCGTGTGAGGCTCGGTAGAGCACTTGATGACGTGCCTAAGGAGCATGATCATGCACTAAGTTTGTGGTCACACACTCTGAGGCGTGTCTGATGCTTTTTAATTTAACTTGTTTTCAAGTTTGGGGTGGTTTTTACATATTTTTTGACCTTCTATAAGCCCCTTTTGAGTTTTCGGAGTGTTTTTCTTCTATTTTCTTTTGTTGTTGTTCTGTTGCTTTATGTAGTGTGGGAATTATGGACTTCCCTCTTATTTCAGATGATCTTGATGACTTTGGCAGTGTGAATACTACTTTTTCTTTTGATGAGTTTGTTTTAGAGGATGAGGCGGTTCTTGGATAGACTGGTGCAGGGACTACTTCTACTATAGAGGCTGGAGCCTCAGCTTGTCTGCCTTGACTTTCTCAAGGAGATCCGATTCCCATTGTCTATAGCCTGGAGACCCATGCTTGGACTATTCATCATCGTCCGGTTAATTCACTCGCTCAGTTATTGTCGTGATAGTTCTTGTTGTAGCTTTGCTTTCTTAGCTTTTGTTGTTTGCCTTATTAGCATTTGTCATAACTCTAGCTGTTTGATTTTAGCTCTTGCTATCTGTATAGCTCTAGCTATTTGATTTTAGCACTTACTATCTGTGTAGCTCTAGCTAACATATACTTTAGCTCTTGCTGTCTGCATATCTCTAGCTGTCTAATTTTAGCCCTTGTTGTTTGTATAGCTCTAGCTATTTGATTTTAGCTCTTGTTGTCTGTATAGCTCTAGTTGTAATCTACCTCTAGCTATAGTTTAGTTCTTACTGTAGTTTAGATCTTGCTGTAGTCTAGCTCTTATTGTAGTTTAGCTCTAGCTCTTGCTGTAGCTCTTACTGTTATTTAGCTCTAGCTGTAGTTTAGCTCTAACTGTAGTTTAGCTTTTGCCATAGTTTAGCTCTTGATGTGGTTTAGCTCTTGCTATAGTTTAGCTCTTGTTGTAGTTTAGCTCTTATTGTAGCTCTTGCTGTTGTTTAATTCTTGATGTAGTCTAGCTCTAGCTGTAGTCTAGCTTTTGTTGTAGTTTAGCTCTTGCTATTGTTTAGCTCTTATTGTAGTCTAGCTCTAGTTGTAGTTTAGCTCTTGTTATTGTTTAGCTCTTACTGTAGTTTAGCTCTTACTGTAGTTTAGCTCTTGTTGTAGTTTAGCTCTTGCTGTAGTTTAGCTCTTACTGTTGTTTAACTCTTACAGTAGTTTAGCTCTTGCTGTAGCTCTTATTGTTGTTTAGCTCTTAATGTTGCTTAGTTGTTGTTGTTGTATTCTGGCAAAGATGATGAAAATAGACTTCTTAGTATCTGATGGATACTACCCACGCATTCCATTTACAGTTCGAGAAGATGACTATCACTCTACTTGATTTTGCAACCATTATCGGGCTGAGTTTTTCTGGGGAGCCTGTCCCTTTCAACAGTTAGGCATGCAGTTTTGTCATTATGAGGAATAGATGGTTGAAGGATCTATTCAATGTTACTACTTCTATAAAGTCTGGCTGCTCCTCTTTGATCCAGTATATGCAGCTTGTGGAGAGAGTTAGGTTGGAGCACGACGCAGGTCATGTTAACTTGAAGCAGTTGGCTAGGTCTTTCTTGTTTTACCTTCTCAGTGTTATTATCTTTCTGAATGCCTCTTGCACTGGCTTCCTGCAGTTGTTACATGTTTTAAGGAACTTGAAGGATATACTGAAGTATAGTTGGGGCACAACTACTTTTGGTCACATGTATTATGGCCTGGATGCAGCTTGTAGAGGGCGTTGGCATGTTTGTAGCTGCTTGTTCGTGTTGGATGTGAGTATGATTTCCTGCTTTTTAGGTTGTTTTATTTTTGACTGTTTTGATTCCTTTTTTTCTGACAAGTTTGAGCTTACGAGTTTGGGGTGCTTCCTCGTCCCACCATTGAGCGCTTGCCTAAGAGTGGCTTCCCACATCTTCCATGATGGATCAGAAAGACTTTGAGCTTGATTGAGAGTCCTGCAGAGGCGAGGGATTTGTTGAGTAGGTTGGCCCACAATCAGGTATGATGCATTTTGATTCCTCTTTCTAATTCTTTGACAATCTTTTACTTATATATCTCTTGGGTAGATTTGTCCTTGTTGGTGGATGGAGTGTCAGGACTAGTCGATCGAGATGGGGGTGGCTTGGAGCTTGACACAAAGGAGGGTCTCATTGCCCAGCCTTGTCGACAAGGTGCGGTATTTGGGTGAGCAGGTCTATCACTGGTGGGATGGACCGTTCATAATGAGAGTTCCTATTGCTCCTCTTAGAGACATATTTTAGAGTCAATAGCTTGTTAGAGAGGAGCTCGATGGAGTTGAGAGAGGGTATCCTTTTAAGGATTTCTTGGAGGGAGCTCATTTCTCTTATATGATGACTCTGGTGCCACAGTTGATTGATGTTGTGGCCAGTGAATTTATTTCTCCTCCACCTCCTTAGGGAAATCCTTCACAGCCTTCGGGTTCTAGAGCTGGGACTTTGCGGACATCCAAGGGCCACTCCGCTTCTAGGGTAGCATCTTCTAATCTTTTATGTTTCTGAGTTGTGTGTCTTTTTTTCTATTTTTACATAAGCATGTAACAAACTTTGTTAGTATTAAAGCAGTAAATGACATGAGTTATGAGAGTTTATGGACATCGTTGATGAAGATCGGATGAGGAGAGTGACCCTAGGACTGAGGGGACGACACATGCCAGTGGTGTAGGATCTAGTGGTGCCATTCTTGGTGATTTTGTGAATGCGGTGCCTCCGATGTTGTACGGGTTGTCAGTTACAGGAGAGGGAGCACGCTTCTCTTTACCTAGAGTGGGTACACCACCATCAAATGTAGTGCCTGCAAATGCTACTCATGTTAGTCTCTTGACTCCGCGAGGGTTTTCCTCTTTCCTTGATTTTTACATTATCTGATTTCTTTTGTTTTGTAGGTGCCTGTTTCCACCGCTCAATCTTGGTATACTGCTACGATTAGCATGCAGGAGTATTTCATGGAGTTTACTAGCGCATAAAGCATACTACCTTTATTGACTTGTACTTACTGTAACAAATCTAATAAAGGCATATGTGTGCACTGCCTTTATTAGATAAACATCATGGATCATATCTCTGTGCGCTAGTAAGTACAAGTCAATAAAGGCATAGAGCGCGTACTGCCTTTATTGACTTTATAAAAGCATGAGATATTATCCATGATGTTTATCTAATGTAGAGTAAGTACATTCTCACTAGTCACAAGTAGGAGAGGGAGCGAGCGTCTTATCGTGAGCAGATCGATCAGCTGCATGTGCGACTGGCGGCTTTTGAGATGGATGTAGAGGATATGGAACCTAGCTTGGATGATGGGGATGCCTGAGTGGATTTAGGTATTGTTCTTGATGGCAGCCACAACGATGTGGTTGTTTTTAAGAGACTAGGTATAGGCTTTTGGCTATGGTTGTTCAGTGTTGTACTATTTTCCCGAGGTTATGGACTCAAGGTGTTGTATTTGGGCATCTGTACTGTATGTTGTACTTTGTACTGATGGCTAATGTTGTTGTACTCTGATTGACCAACTTACGTGTTCCTATTTGTGACATTTGTTCATGTGACTGTGACTATCCTATCTCAATTATTCTGCTTTGTCTACCTCTTTATTTTATTTTTCCCTCTTTTGCATAGGGCATCTCTTTTCAAAGCTCTTCGCGCCTATCTGCGTATATTTTCTTTTTCCTCCCTTTTTTGCCTAGGGCATCTCTTTTCAGAGCTCTTCGCACCTAGCTAGGCTTTTTTTTATGTTTGACGATAGTGGCCGGCAATCTGGAGGAGATATAGTGAAACAGGTAAGAACTGCAAGCATGTAATAAAAATATGCAAATTATACTTATCATGCTCGATGGATTCGGATGATGATGATGTATTGCATTTTTTCAAATGTACTTACATGATTTGACAAGCATTTGCATATCTACTGAAGACATTTGAGAAGGCACAATTTTATTTATGCAAATTTTGAATCGACGGTATCCTTGTCCTTAGTCAGCCTTTTCAGGTTTTCTAACTATGTATTTTCTCTTGTTTCCCTAACTTTTGCCTAGGCTACCCTTTCGGGTTTTCAACCTAGTGGGAAATCCCTTAATTTTTGCCTAAGCTGCCTTTTTTTTGGTTTTCAACTTAGCAAGGTCTTTTTTTTTATTCAAGGCCCTAGCTAGTTGAGCTTGATATAGTTGTGTATGATACTATGCTTTGAGTCTCTGACTATCCAGAGTAGTGAGGTTGTCATGCCTTTACTAAACCCATTGCGCTTCAGGCAGTTCAGATTCAATTGCTATTCGCAGTGATTTGATTTCCATTTCCATTGGGAGTACTGCTTCATATCCATATACCAGTGAAAAAGGAGTGGCTCCCATTGAAGTTCTGACTATTGTTCAATATCCCCACAATGCATATAGTAGTCTATCTACCCAATCACAATAAGTCTGAGTCATCTTAAATAAGATCTTTTTTATGTTTTTATTTACAGCTTCGACCGCCCTGTTTGCTTGTGGTCGATAAGGTGAGGATTTGTGATGCTCCACCTTATAACTCTTTAGTAATTCTCTCACTTCCCATTGGAACTAAACACTATTATCTGAAACTATATGATGGGGAATCCCATATCGGCAGAACATATTTTTTCTGATGAACTTTGCCACTTATTTTGCCCCCAGTTTTGTGTATGATTCTGCTTTGACCCATTTTGTGAAGTAGTCGATTGCTACTAGGATGAACCTGTTTCCATTTGAGGCTGTTGGGTGAATTTCTCTGATTATGTCTAACCCCCATACTAAGAAGGGCCACGAAGAAGAGATAGAGTGTAGCTCAGTTGGGGGAAGATGGCTGATTTTGCCTTGAATTTGGCATTTATGGCTCATTCTTATGAATTTGATGCAATCTTCTATCATTGTCATCCAAAAGAACCCTTATCTCATTAACTTCTAAGCTAGGATGGCACCATTCATATGCAGACTACAGACACCCTCGTGTACTTCTTCATTACTCTGCCAGCTTCTGTCTCATCCAGACATCTTAGTTGTATCCCATCTAAAGTTCTTCTATATAATACACCCTGGTGTGATATGAATTTTGATGCTAGTTACCAAATGACTGCCTTGTCTTTTTCAGTTGCCTTCTCCGGGTAAATTCTCTTTGTGAGGTATTGATGTATATCATAGAACTAGGGTTCGTTGTCTACTTTTGTTTCTACTATTCAGAGGCATTTATGACTAGGTTGCTCTGATTTGAGTAGGATTAAAGGCTTAATGGGCATTTTGGCCTATCCTTCCTAAACTGATGCTAAGGAAGTGAGTGCATCTGCCATTTGGTTATGGTTTCTAGGGAGATGGATGAATTTGCATTTTTGGAAAGATAAGGCGAGCTTTTGTAGGTGGCTCAGATACAGCCTTAAGTTTTGTTCTTTCAGTTCCTATTCTTCTATTTTTTATTGATCACCAATATAGAATCCCTAAATATTTTTACTTCTGTCACTCCCAGAGCTTTCAATGCTTCCATGCCAAGTGCACATGCTTCATATTCTACCTCATTGTTTGTAACCCTGAACGCTAGCATCTTAACAATTGGCACCACTTCTCCTTCTAGTGTTAGGAGTATGATTTTGACTTTTGCTCTAAATTGATTGACTACCCCATCAAAGTACATATGCCATCCCTGCACCTCGATGGCTGTATTGAGGTCATCTGGGAAGTCCAATTGAATTTCTTCTGAATCTGGAATCTGGTTGAGGGATAGGAATTTAGCAACTACTCTCCCTTTCACTATCTTTTTAGTCAGATACTGAACATCAAATTATGTCAATAGAATGAGCCACTTGGCGAATTTTCCTACAATGGATGGAGCTTCATAGAGATGCTTCTTAGGATCCATTTTGGACACAGCTTGAATCTTATATGATTAAAAATAATGTATGAGCTTCTTCATTGCCCATACCATTGCTAGGCATATTTGTTCCACTTGACTGTACTTTTCCTCATAAGGCAGCATTTTCTTGCTTAAGTAGTAGATTGCATGAACTGCTTCCCCTTCTCCCTCTTGGAAAGCATTACACTAATTGCATTCCCTTCAATGGCTAAGTATAAGGTTAATGGTAACCCGGACTTGGGTGGTTTTAGAACTAGTGGATTGGCTAGGCAGTTTCTGAATTTGTCGAATACTAGCTGACACTATTCATTCTATATGACTGGCTGATCTTTTTTGAGTAGCTTGAAATGGGCTCATAAACTGCTGTTAACTTGGCGATGAACCTACTTATGAATTGTAGCTTCCCTAGAAACCCTCTTATTTCTTTCTCTATTTTTGGCACTGGCATTTCTTTGATTACTTTTGCTTTACCTGGAACCACTTCGATTCCATTTTGGCTGACAATATATCCCAGCATCTTGCCTGAAGTCACCCTGAATACGCACTTTTTGGGATTAAGCCTGAGGCTGTACTTTTCAACCCTTATGAGGAACTTTTTGAGAGCAGCTGGGTTCACTTCTCTGGTCTCTGATTTAACCATCATGTCATATACGTACACTTTGACCTCTTTATGTATCATGTCATGAAACATCGATGTTTCCATTCTTTGGTAGGTTGCACCTGCATTTTTTAGGCCAAAAGGCATTACCCTGTAATAGTAAGTACCCCATTTTATTATGAAGGACATTTTTGCTTTGTCGATGATGGCCATCAAAATCTAGTTGTATCCAGTAAATCCATCCATGAAGGAATATATTGCGCAAGAGGCAGCATTGTCTATCAACACATCTATGTGAGGCAAAGGGAAGTCATCCTTTGGGCATGCTTTGTTTAGATCTTTGTAGTCATCACAAATTCTCACCCTTCCATCTTTCTTTGGCATTGGTACGACGTTTGCTAACCACTCTGGATAGTCTACCACCTCTAGAAACTTAGCCTTGATCTATTTTTTGATGTCTTCTTTTACCAATTGGGCCTATTTTGGTCTGAGTCTTCTCAATTTTTGCTTTACTGGTTTACACCCTTCTTTGGTGGGAATGTAGTGTTGAGCGATGTCTCTGTCAATGTCGGGCATGTCTTCGTATATCCAAGCCAATACTTTTGAATATTTTATTAATATTTTTTCAATTTCTCTCCTCTCCTCAGGGGTAACATTTTTTAAATATGCAAAATGTGTGGTTCATTTTCTGTGCCAATGTTAACTAGTTCAGTAAATATGGAATGAATGTCAAATATGCAAGTATTTTGATCAATGCAATGCACACTACCATTAGAAAGGACATAGAACAAGTAAGCAAAATTTTATTTCATTACATTAACTTTAGAGTTCATTACATTATCAGTTTCAAATAAAGAAAAAGTATAGACATCATCTTTAGTGTCTTCAAATAGAATGTCATCAATGCTTGATTCAAGGATGGCAGCAACTTTCTCATAATTAGGGGTATCAGTCTCCGATTCTAATCTCAGACTCTTCATTAGTTCTTCAATATTTGTCTTAATGATACTTCCTGACAATGGTGGGCGTTTTCCTTTAGCAGAGTCAATAATATCTTTAAAGATTTCAAAACTGGGTTTCTCAACCCCTTCCTTTTCCCACTTCTCAGTTTGTCCCTAGTAGACTTCATTTGAGCCCTCTGGAATAAAAAAGGTGGACTTTTTAGTTCCAGTGTCCTTTTCAGGATCATATCCCAGGCCATGTTTGTTGGTTTGTCCTCGGAAGTCAGGGAATTCCGTGATTCCAATGTATCTTCCACCCAGTCCAATTCCGAGCAGGTATTGCATCTTTTTCATCATTATAGCAACCTTTAGGTCGACCCAATCTTCATGGATTATAGAGATCTGGAAGCCTGGTGGCACTATGTTCAAGCAAGCGTGATGTTGTTGGTTTCAGTCAGAATGGTGACAACTTTGTCTTTGAGTGGGAATTTGATCTTCTGGTCTACTATCGAAGTTACACCTCCTAATGGGTAGAACCAGGGTCTCCCTATTAGTAGGGCAAAAGTTGGAGGGATGTCTAGGACAGTGAACTTTGCTACTGATTCAATATCCCCCACAATTCCCCATGACTGGCTTCTGAAAGTCATCATAAGCTTGGATAATCACATTAGATTTTTCTAGGTCTTCAGCATTCATTCTGAATTTGTACAACAGCCTTAGAGGGCAAACATTGATAACAGATCCATCATCCACCATAACATATGAGGTCTTTTTGGAACTGACTATTGCCTGTATAAACAGAGGACGATTATGGACCCTTCCTTCAGGAAGCAGATCTTTATCTGAGAAGGTGATTGCATTAGAAGGAGCTTTCATTAAAGAAACTATCATTTCGCAAGGTGAAGCATCAATGGTGATCTTTGCATCATCAAGTGCCCTAACTAAAGTGTCTCTGTGCTTCTTAGAGGCCATGAGCAAATCCTAAATACTGGCTTGTGCCTAAGTTTTCTTAAGCTGCTTAAGAACCTAATCATCTTCTTCCCTAGTCGGAGCCACATCACTTGACATTTCTTTCCCCTTAGAGACATCCTTTTCCTTTTTAGGAGGTTAGTAGATTCTTCCGCTATGAGTTACGTAATTAACTGAGGGTAGAGGCTTTTTAACTATCTACTTTTTGCTATGTGGTGTCTCTTGACTTGTTGCTTTTACATTATCGCCCTTATTCCAGACAATGATCTCAAAGTCATTGTGTTCCTGGGTATTTGTGCCTTTTTTAACTTCTTCATCAAAGTCGTACCAAATGTCAATTCCATGACTTACAAGTTTAGAGACCGGATGATCGCGGTCATTCTGTCTTCTTTATCATACTCTTCTCCCCATCCTAAGGGCACTATATCCTCTAAAAGGACATGAGCTATTGTTGGTGCACTGTACTTGACTTTGGAGTCAAATTTTCCAGAAGGCTGGCCTAATAGATCCCACACTTAAGGTTTGTTTTGCTCAACTTTCAGGCTTTCATTTATTTCATACAGATAAGAGCAACCAATCACTTCGCCATTCAAGGGAAAGGCTACATCTTTAGCTCTCCTTTACATCATCAAGTGGGGAGTGAATGCTCGGGGCATTAAAATATATTCAAATGTGGAAGGGTCCCATTCATCTTCACTAGAGTTATAACAGTCAAGGATTAGGCTTAAGAGTTCTTCTTCTGAGATTATTAAGAATTCTTTTTCTACTCTAGCTTCTTGTTCTTCTAGGGTTTCCTAAATGGCTTGGATTGATTGTTCGGTAAAAGTTTCAGGCAGGCCGTATGAGATTGTTTTAATTGTTGATGGAGGCATGGCTCGGTAATTTGGAAGGGGGTTAATTTTGACATTGGGTCACCTTTCAAGATCATCAATCTTTCCTAAGTTGATGAGGTCTTGGATTGCATTTTTTAGAGTTTTACAAGTGTCAGTAGCATGGTCGGGCATTTGATGGAAGTGGCAAAATAGGTTCTAGTCAATCTGTGGAGGCAAAGGATTTGGTAGTGGTTTTGGTTCTATCGGTTGCAGGAGGTTTTTGCTGAAGTCTCTAGAAGACCTTGGATAGTGGGAGGTTGAAATTGGAAAATCTTCTAGGTGGCTTGTTGATGACATTAACAGATGGTGGGTTGAAAGTGTCTGATTGAATTTGGTTTATCTCAGTAGTTCTGGTGAAGGTGTTTTGATTTTGGGTGATAGTTTGAGTGTTTCGGCAATAAGTTTTTTTGGGTTTTTGGGTTTCTTCATCTTTGATCCTAATTCCATCTTAATAAAGTGCTCAAAAATCAGGGTAATGGGTAAAGATCACCTGTTTATCAACTCTATCTGCTCATCCTCTGGAGAACGGTTTCTCATCTTGACAGCTTTGGCTCGCCATCTTGCAATATAATCAGAGAAAGATTCACCACACTTCTATTTCATAGTTTCTAGATCTCTACGAGTTATATCCAACTGAGTGTTGTATTCATATTGCTTGATGAATTTCTGAGTCAATAGCAACCAGTCACTCTTGATTTCATCCTCAAGGTTAAAGAACCATGCTCTTGGTCCCTCTTCTAGTGATATGAAAAAGAATCGGACAATTTGTGATTTTATAAGCTTAGTTGCAGCCATGAAGGTGGCGTATTGCCTTAAATGGACCATCGGATCCCCAGTTCCATCAAACTTGGCAAAGTTTGGCAGTTTGAAATCATCAGGAAGTGGTTCATCTTTGAACAGAGCTAAATCAGTAAAGCTTCTGGATTCTCGAGACCCTGTGTCTTTGAAGGTGAATTCCAGTTGAGCCATCCTGTTGGCTAGTAGTTTGACCGCCCCTGCTGATTCAAGCTTGGTCAAGTTAGCAATCTTAGCAGCTTGTTGTTGTGGTGTTTTAAAGGCACGGTAATACTCATCATGATCTTCAATCTGTACAGGAGTATGAAGGACACTCTTTCCTCTATCTACTCATAGGTGGATAGATGCAGATGCTTTATTTACTGGAGTAGCAGCATGATTTCCATCTTAGGAGTTTCTGGTTTGAACATTAGTGGCTTTGATTTGGGCTTGAAGGATGTTATGGTGCCATTACTAAGCAATTTCTGAATTCCCTCTTTCAGCTTATTCTCAAATTGTTAACATGAAGTGTCTACTGAATCACCCATATTATGATCTTGTTTACTGCACATTAGTGGGATAGAATAAACAAATGATGAATGATGCATGCATGAGATGCACCTGCAAAAGAATACAATTAGCATGTATGCATGACATGCTCATGCATAGTCTTATTATGATTGATGCGGATGGCTGCAAAAAATGTGGTTAGTAAATGATGCCTATATGTATGTCATGTATGCATGATTATGTAAGAGATTGTTAGTTTTTCCTGTACAAGGAACAAACCATTCACAAGCAAGCTCTCGCTTCCAACCTTATTGCTCCACGTGGTTATTTAGTCTCTTTCTTTAGTGGGTTTTGACTTGATAGTCAGCAGGTGACTATGGTTCCACTCTCAGACTAGGCTGTTTTGATTTGTATTGATGAGAATCAAGAGGTAAACTAAGAAACGATACTCAAATCTACTCGAGGTAAGCGGACTAGTTGTTGGGTCATAAATGGCGTCTATAGTCCTTACACGCCTGCGTGTGCAGGGATCATAGCCAATAAGAGGGGTCCATTTTCATGTCCCCATATTGATATTCGATATGTTTACCAAGAGGCATAAAAGTATTGTTTGAGAGTTTACAATTTGATTCTTTTAATATAAATGTCAGCAATCTAGTCGAATTCCTAACCCATCTGTTTTATCTGATAAGGACAAATGGATGATGCTCCTAGGTTCTGTCATCAAAAGATGTCACTATTCACCAGTTCTGACAGGCTATACATACTGAGGTGAATGATTCTTATCATTCCTTGCACATAGGGCTTATACAAGGTAAACAAGGATCACACAGTCTAAGTGTGAGCAGTCTGTGAGAACGGACGTAATGACGTCGATCGAGGATAAAAACTAAAAGTGTCATGACATTTGTGAATGTCAGGTCAAATGGACAGCATCAGGGCTTAGCATGCAAAGCTTGGTGGGATCCTAGTGGAGATTTCTATTGGTTTATTTACATGGGTTGAGTCGAGGGTGTAAGGATAAAGGCTCCTTTAGCGAGAATGCCCCCCCTATGACTAGGGTTACGGACTTCGGTCAGTGAGTCTAGTATTCTTTTGGTAACTCGAGTCACCCCCCTTAAGGACTTAGGTCACAAACTCTTATTAGAAGAGTCCGATGACACCATGAGTAAAGGCTAAAGGTGACAAATCTGAATCGATCACCCTATAATTCATATGGAATCATAGTGGATCACTTTCCGTCCTTGTCGGTTGATAGGGACCAAGAGTGCACATGTGATTGTGTAGTGCAAATGCAATGGTGAAGGGCTCAATATGATTGAGTATTGTGTAATGAGAAATAGCCATTTTTGAATTGATCTCTCTAACCAGAGTCCCCAGTAAAGTCGTGACTATGAGAGACCTTTTTTCAGGGTCCCGAAAGTTTGGGATGTTTTTCTGATTCTGAGGGACATGGCAACTTTGTCGAATGGGACATCCATTCTATTTTTGGGACAAGGAAAAATGATTGGTCTCAGGGGGATGTGAGAC
>CATIWM010315107.1:0-11992 GCA_949671775.1 Mallotus repandus | reverse complement strand
GCACTTGGACTCCCCATATTTCCATATTCGCTCAATACATGGCGGGTTGCTTCAAGCTTCTTGTTGGCCAGACCAAGCTTCTCTTCCACACTTTTAAGAATTGCTTCACCACCAGGATGAACAACGTAAAACAATGAGTTCAAATCCGGAATCGTTCCAATTTCGGAGAGTGTTTCTTCCATGAATTGCCGGATATGGTTTCCGATAATTTCGGGGACATTTTTTGGTAAGTAATAGGATAAACCCATTTCACGTATACGGCATGCTAGTTCATCCCCTGAGTCTGGAATAATTCTCTGTGATGCTGAAACTACTTGGAACAAAGGTTGTTCAATGCTTATGTCAGGATCAGCACCAACGATTAAAGCTGCAGCACCATCCGCGAAGATAGCAGAACCCACAAGAATGTCCTTACGAGCGTCTGAAGGAGCATGGAAAGTAGAGATAGATAAGATTTCGCAGCAAACTACAAGAATGCGCGAGTGGACATTGTTTTCTGCAATATCTTTGGCAAGGCGGAGGGCTGCTGCGCCTAGAAAGCAGCCTTGTTGATACAACATGAGTCTTTTGACAGAGAGTTTAAGGCCCAGAAGCTTCACAAGCTCATGGTCTGCACCCGGCATGTTTACAGATGAAGAAGTAGAGAATACAAGGTGAGTGATCTTTGACATAGGTTGTCCCCATTCGTTTATAGCGCTTAATGCTGCTTCTTTACCAAGCTTAGGTACTTGAGGAACTAGAATCTCTTGACGTGCATCAAGAGATGCAGCTTTGTAAATGCCTATATTTGGATTCTTCTTGATAATGTCTTCATCCATGTACATGTAACGTTTCTTTACGTTTGATTTTTCACCTGTTAGCAAATGTATAATATTTGTAAGTTTGTAGAAAAAATTTAAAGAACAATCAAATCAAGCATAAACAGATCATATATAAATATTTACAAATGTGTTTAAACTTGTCTTTTAAATGTTCTAAGTGGTCGCTCTGAGTGACTTTAAAATAGAAATCTGGATAGTTTGTCTGGTAAAAGCATTTGGGTGGATTTGCTGTGCCAATAGCTAGAACTGTGGCTACATCCTTTGTTCCGCGAGGCTCAATGATGTTCTCCATTTTTATTCTCTATATTGCTATGAGATTTTGATGTCAAGTCCAGGACCATCTACGTATATTTATACACAAATGGCGTGCACGCGTTACATAAATATATTTTCATTTAATTGTTTTGAATTTTTAATAATTTAAATAAATTAACTAAATAATATTAATAAAATATGATTTATAGATTATTAAGTGATACCTCTCGGGTATATTCATATTTAATTAATATTTTATCTTCCTAAATAAAGTTGGCTTGCAGAACAAAGATACCCAATCCAAATAGGAAAAGGAACCCCTTATTAGGAAGACTCTTGGAGCAGACTTTCCAAATAGGAACAAGTCCTACACAGAAGAGGAATCTGGTTCCTCTTAGATTTAAGCATTATACTCTCTATAAATACTCTTCACTTCCTCCTCAACTATTCATTCTATTCCTTTAACTCATTGCTCTCTTTATCTCTCTAAATTCTCTCTCTACTCTCTCTCGTTGACTTAATCATTGAAGTTTTTGTGGGAGAAATTACACATCTCACCTTACTCCTTTGTTGGTTGCTTGATCACAGGACTCGGAGGTTCCGAAAATTAAGTTATCAAGTGGTGCCGTTTGTGGGAACCTCTTGAGTCAAAAGCCATTATTACCTACCAAGCTAAAACAAAGTTCACACCATGACGTCCAGCCCACCAGCCGCTGATACTTATATCAATCCCCCAAGATCAACCTCGGATGCTCTCACCAACCCATCAGCCCCTGTCCCTCCTATTAACCTGTCGGCTCCCATCTTACCAATTGATCCATTAGCTCTCATTCATCATGCAGGGTCATCGTCCTAAATCCTTTTTAGTATACACTTGTCATCCGACGTCACCCAAGGCTGGCTGACTCCAGGCACGAGTTTTCCCTACTATGCTCCTCTACATCATATTAGCAGACCCATTCCTTACGTGCTCTTCCCAAGTCTTTCAGGAACCCTCATCACAAACACACCAGACCTAAACACAGTAACCTAGACATTCAACTTGCCCTTACTGAATAGAGAGGCAATGATCCAGAGCATCCAAGCTCATATGGCTCTCATGCAACAACAATTGAATGCCTTTATCCAAAATAGCAATTCCAGAGCAGATAATATAGAGAATAACATGAAATTGCCACCCGTAGCTACCCAAAGTGCTCATGGATGGGACAAAGAAGCCCGAAAAGATCCAAAAAGAGAGTCTAGTATAAGCCACCCAGTGTTAGATGACTCCCAGATAGCCCAAAAAGTTAAACAAGTAATCCCGAAGGCTCGGACGGAGCCAAGGAAGGAAGATAAATGCTCCTCGAGAGGAAGATAAATGCGCCCTGGAAGGAACAACTCCTTTTATGAGCAAAATCAATAAGACATAGATCCTATCCAAGTTTAAATTGTCTCAGTTGGAATAGTACGATGGTACTGGAGATCCAATCAACCACGTATCATCATTTAGAACAAAAATGATGCTCCAAAATGTTAACGACGGGATTTTATGTTGAGTCCCTAGCACGCTCACCAAAATTGCTCAGTGGTGTTTCACCAGCTTCCCAAGAATTTATTTCGTCTTTTGAAGAGTTGGTCGAGAAGTTCAGAACGTGATTTATCACTAATGTTCCTCTTGCCAAAAGCATAAATGATGTCCAGACATGCAGGCAGGAAATTAATGAATCATTAAGAAGCTACTTAGATAGATTCAATAAGGTGGCTATGCAAATTGAAAACTTAAGCGATGAAGTGGCTATTGAAAAACTAAAGAATCAAACTCGATTGGAAAAACTCAAAGACAAGATCCTGATAAAAGAGCCATGTACCTTCTCGGAGGTCATGTCGATGGCTACCAAACTAGTCAAGATGGATGATGATAGAAGATTGTGTAGGGATGATGAGAAGCCACCTTTCAAAAAGAATGAAAGATCTGATCAAAGAAGACACCCAGCTCCATGAAACAATTTTAGAAACCCAATAGAAGGGTTCAAAAGAGAAACTGAGGGATTTACACCCTTAAATGCTTCCAGAAAAAAAATTCTCATGTGGATTAGAGAAAATGGAGTAGACATAACTCCAGCCAGTAAACTGACTCCCTCAAAGAGAGGAGCACTGGATATAAACAAGTACTGTCAATATCATTGAGGCTTCAGCCATGAAACAGATGCATGCTGAGACCTCGCATGGTCGATTTAACAAGTAATAAAAAATGGGAAACTGGGAAAATTCATAAGAAATCGAGATCTGAGTGATCAAGTAAAAGATTCCCCGGACACAAAGAAAACTCCTAATGAAGTAGCCGGAGTTATTAACATGATTATCAGAGGCGAAACACCAATAGAGAAGAAGCTGAAAAGACCACAGAGGGAAGACTACCGAGTATTTAGACGAAGGCTAACCATCACATTCGGATCTAATGATGGGGAGTATGTCCAACATCCTATAATGACGCCCTGGTTGTGAGTGCGTACATTCAGAATTATCTGGTGAAAAGACTTCTGATAGATAAGGGTAGCATCGTTAATGCACTTTCATGGAATGCCTACAAAGCCATGGGAGGTTCGATCTCTGATTTGAAAACAATTAAAAATTTCATCACTAGCTTTTATGGAGGAACAACCCAGCCAATGGGAGTGGTGGAACTAGAAGTGGAGTTTGGAAACTGGCACACCAGAGATATAAAAGCAGTAAGATATTTGTTCAATGTGGTAGATCTCCCCCTAACCTACAACAGGATCATTGGAAGGCCAATTCTATATGAGATTGATGCTGCCACGAATAGGGGTGTGAATTCGATCGGTTTGGGGTCATTTTTTGACCGAAATCGAATTAACTGAACTGAACCAAACCAATTAGAAAAATAAATTGAATCGACAGAAAAAAATTGGTTTTTTAACATAAAAACCGAACCGACCGATTTTTTATAAATATAAATAATTTTTTATTTTTTTATAGATTATTATATTATTTAAAAATAAAAAAATAAAAATATATATAAAAGTTCGGTTAATTCGGTTAACCGATTTTTTGAGAATAAAAATTGAACTAAAAAAAATTGAAAATATTAATCAATTTAACCAAAATCGAACCAAATCAGTTCAGTTCGGGTCAATTTTCGGTCTGGTTCAGTTTTTGCACACCCCTAGCCACGAGCATCAAACGGCTAACTATGAAAATCCCTTTAGAAGACCGAGTATTAACTATACACAAAGATCAGTCCATGGCTAAATAATGCTATCAAATGGCAGTAAAGCCACAAATGGAAGCTTTCCCTTTGGAAGCTTTATAAACATAAAGGCATAGAGCTAATCCAGAACTTGTTGACCAGGTCCAGACTCTACAAATAGCTGAAGGTAAGGTAATCAGAATTAGTGGTGAACTTGACAAGAACATCAACAAGGAAATTAGTGATGTTCTAAACAAGCATTCAAATAGCTTCGCTTTATAAGCGTCCGAAATTATGGGAGTAGATCCTCGGATCACCTCTCACAACCTGAACATTAACCCTGGAGTCAAACCTATGGTTCAGAAGAAGAGGAAGTTTGCCTACAAAAGGCAGAAGGTAATCATTGAGGGAACTAAAAAGTTATTGGATGTTGGATTTATCAAAGAAGCAACACATCCTGAGTGGGTGGCTAATGTGGTCTTGGTCAAGAAAGCCAGTGGAAAATACATAATGTGTGTTGATTACACAGATTAAAATAAAGTATGTCATAAAGATAGCTATCCCTTACTAACAATTGATCAGTTGGTAGATTCAACAACCTGCCACATCTTGTTTAGCTTTATTGATGTTGCCCAAGAATGCCACCAAATTCCAATGAAAGAAGAAGATCAAGAGAAAACATCCTTCAGCACACATAAGGGCCTTTACTATTACAGAGTCGTGCCTTTTAGATTAAAAAATGTCGGAGCAATATATCAGAGACTGATGAATCACGTCTTCCAGGATCATATTAGGAATAATATGAAAGTATATATAGATGATATTATCATCAATAGCTAGCATGCAGAACAATATGCCGATGATCTTAAATAAATTCTTAATACTCTCGATCAATACTGAATCAAGCTCAATCCGGATAAATGTGTCTTTGTAGTAAAATTTATAAAGTTCTTAGGCTTCATGATTTCAGATAGAGGAATAGAGGCAAATCCAGAGAAAATGGATTCTATCCTAAGCATAAAAGCTCCTAAGACACTGAATGAACTCCAAAAGCTTAATGGCAGGATAACAGCTCTTGGAAGGTTCATCTTATGCTCGGCCCAGAAGTGCTTACCCCTATTCTGAGCTCTAAATAATTTGAATAGAATGATGAATGTTGGGCAACATTTGAAGAAACCAAAAAGTTTCTATCATCACCCCCATTGCTCATCAGACCAATTCCAAATGAAGTTTTATATTTGTATCTCTCCATTGGACACGAATCCATTACCGCAATATTGGTTCGAGAAGAAGGAAGCCAGCAAAGCCTAATTTACTATGGCAACAAGATCTTTAGGAGCTCAGAAGTCAAGTATCCCAAATTGGACAAACTCGCTATTATGGTCGTCCATACATCTAAGAAGCTCAGACAATATTTCCAAGCTCACTCAATTGTAGTTAGAACCAAATTCCCCTTGTGAAACATCCTTCAGAGGCCTGAAATTTCAGGAAGATTGGCCCAATGGTTTATTCATCTAGGTGAGTTTAATATTAGTTACGAGCCTCGCCATCAGATAAAAGCTCAAGCACTAGTAGACTTCATCTAAGAGATGATAGTAGAAGAAGCAGTTTTTGTACCTTATCCGGAGTGGAAGCTATACATTGACGAAGTGTTTGGGGCTCAAGGATCTGGAGCTAGGATTATTCTCATCAGGCCAAGTAAGGTCAGAATCAAATATGCAATCCAGATCAAGTACAATGCCATAAACAACGCCACTGAGTACGAAGCATTGATTACAAGACTTAAGTTAGCCATTGAGGTGAGGGTTGAGCATCTCAAAGTCTACTTCGACTCTCAATTAGTGGTCAACCAAGTCAAAGGGATATATCAGGTCAAAGAGCCAAGAATTGTAAGATACGTGGAGAAAGCAAGACAGCTCCTAAAGGAGCTTGAGCAAGAAGGGGGGGCAGTGGGTAATACTGTAGATCCCTAGAAGCAAGAACATAGAAGCATACCTATTAGCAAAATCAGCATTATAAGCTGGCCAAATATTTATTGAGCTTAAGTTAACTGAGGAATTGACTAGGCCAAGCATTGAGGAAGTGGAAATTATGAACACTCAGAATATGGCGGAATGGATGAAGCCAATCATTGAATACCTGGACCGTGGCACCTTACCTCAGGAAAAAGTTAAAGCTTGGAAGATAAAGCTCAAGGTTGCGCATTATTCCATGTATAATTAAGAACTCTATAGAAGGTCTTTGTCTCACCCATAGTCAAAGTGTATATCTTTAGATGAAGGAAACTATATGCTCAAAGAAATCCATGAAGGGATATGTGGGGTTCATGAAGCTCAGAGCTGATTGGTTAAAAAAGCATTGCTACAGGGATATTACAAGCCTACTATGTCCAAAGATGCGTTGCAACTTGTCCAGAAGTATCCCAAATGCCAATAGTTTGCTCAATTAAATCACAAGCCATCCAATACCTAACATCCTATTAGAAGCCCATAGCCCTTCACAGTTTGGGGAATGGAAATCTTAGGACCCTTCCCAATTTCAATTCCTAATCGTGGCCATTGACCATTTTACCAAGTGGGTAGAGGTTGAGGCAGTTCAAACGATTACAAAGGCTCGAATACAACACTTGTTTCGGAAGGAAGTCATCTACCAGTTCGGAATACCACACACTCTAATCACAGATAACAAAAAGCAGTTTGACAATGACAAGTTTAAAATATTTTAATTAGATCTGGGCATCAAGCTCAAGTTTACTTCAGTAGCTCACCCTTAGACGAATGGGCAGACAAAGCTCACCAATAGAATCATTATGCAAAGATTGAAGAAGAGGCTGGATGAAAAGAAAGGAAACAGGGTGGAAGAGCTCAATAATGTCATTTGAGTGTACAGAACAACACCCAAGAGTTCAACTAGAGAAACACCTTTTAGACTAACCTATGGAATGGATGTTGTGATCCCTGTAGAGATTGGGTCGTTAAGCTACAGAGTAATAGGAGAACTAGACCCGACGATCAATAACATTAATGCTCAGATATGTCGAGACTTGCTTGAAAAAAAGAAGAGAACGAGCATCCATTATCTCATAAGCTTAGAAACTAAAAGCCACTAGATATCACAATAAGCATGTTCAGCCAAAACAGTTCAAAGTCGAAGACTTGGTGTTGAGAAGAGTAGACATCGGCAAAGGCAATTCTGGAACAGCCAAATTTGGACTTAACCGGGAATGCCCTTATTAAATTACAAAAAAAACTACTAAGGGTGTATACAAGATACGAGATTTATAGGGTAGAGAATTTCTCAGATATTGGAACTCAAATAGTCTGAGAAAATATTACCAATAGAGAAATTGTACTCAAATAAAGAAATAAATATAATAAAAGTACTCTTTCCATTAATTCTCAAAATAGTACTACATTCAAAAAAAAAAACTATTGAGCATTTACATCAGCCTCAAAAGCATTGGCACCACCAAACAATGGATCTGGATCTTCTACTGAGTGACTTTCAGTCACTGGAACAGTATCAGCAGTAACCTCACTAGATGGTTTCTCTCCAGCTACCTTGGGATCATACGGTTGCTCAGAAGTAGCCCCCTTAGCAGCAGTAACCCTCTTCCTAGAGGCCTTCAGATCCTTTTGCCACTTAGGAGCATATTTTAGTGTAGCCTCGACTTTAGAAGCCATTCATGCTAGGTCATTGAATGTTAGCTTATCCAGCTCAGAAAAGTTCAAATCCCCATATTGAGTGAGTAATACCTTATGAGATTCAGACTTGTACACTTTGAGGAAGTCCTTTATTATCTTTTGATAGGTCTTCACCTCATCACCTTAAGCCTTCTTCTCTTCCTCAAGATTTTTCTTCAGACAAGTAAGCTTGGAATCTTATTCCTCTATTCTTCCAGTAAGTTAAGCCTGGGAATGCTCGAGCTCTTGGACCTTTTTCTGGCATGCCTCAATCTCATATCTCCCCTTGGCTTGCTCAGTCTCCATAATCTCTAGGGCATGCTTAGCTTAGCTCAGTCTCCATAATCTAACTCGACGGAATTCAGCTTTTGTCCTTCAAGCTATTCTCACTTTTCAAAAAAAATTAGTGGTCTTTCCACAATAACAACCCATGTGCAAGCTGAAATGAAAACATGTTCAGAACCAGAATCTTCTAAACAACAAACACAAGCAACAATATCAAAATAATACCTCCAGAGTATGAGCAATTAGAGCGTTGGGTAGCTCATCTTTGTCAAGGTCCATCCATCGAAGTATATCCAATAGTAAACGCAACAACTTATTATATTGATCCCGGACTTGGATATTCTGTATGCTCGGAGGATTCATTTTCTAGAGAATGAACTTCCTCATGTCTGGGCAACCAGGGATCCACGGACGCTTGACATAAAGTTTGCTCCCTTTTATCAGCTCCTCTTCGTCAGGAGCCTCATCACGGGTTCACTTTCTCGGAACCTCAGTAGCTTGCACTTAAGCTGGGCTTATCGCTACATTCTCTGCAGCACTTAATGGAGGATTAAACTGAACCTCAAGAACCTCTGGATCTTGAGTCAGATTTGTTACTTTTAATTCCTGCTTTCGCGCCTTTACTTGTTCGTCATCTGAAAGATCCAGTCCATCCCCAAAAGCAGATTAATCAGCCATCTACAACATAAAACGAAAAGAAAAAAGTCAGAAGATACCTTTAGAATCTCGGAACATACCAGCTACATTCCTATCCCCATGATAGACTCTTCGAATATAACATTGAGAGCAATTATTAGTAGAGGTACCCTTGCATATGCTCTCTTCATATAACCGGTGCACCGGTTGTTTGTCCTCTTCGGGAAGACTCGGTAGACGCCTTACTTTATGGCATTCATCCACCCATATGTGTTAGATATTAATAAAATTAGATGAATGCTTGATTACAAAAAATTTATGCCTCCAAGACTTCTGTAAGTTTGGAAGCTTAACAAAAATGCTATTGTTTGGGGTCGCAAAAAGTGAGAAAGTCAGTTCCCCCTTTTTCTTATTCAAACTATACATGAACCTAAACATTTCTAGATTCAGTTCCCTATTTCTATATACCCTGTTAGAATTCTATAGCTATTGGGATGAAGTTGCCCAGGGGCAATATTGAACCTATTAAAAAAGGCTTCACAAACGGGTCCATGGGAAATCGTAAACCACCCTCTAAGTGATTTTATAAACCACCATTTTCACCATATCTGTAAATGACTTATGGGCCCTAAAACTTTTCTCCACAATGTGCAACAAGAAATCCTTAGGAATGCCATACCTTTGCCCATACCACTTTAACATACCCTTGTTTACCTGAGACTCAAACAAATCATACTGCGCTTGTTCTTGAGAAGCCATGACACTTACAAAAAGAAAATAAAGAACAAAGAAAATGGAAAGAAAAGCTTTCACTTGGATTGGTAAGGCAAATGAAGAAGAACGTTGGTGTAGAAAACAAAAAAAAAGCACAATTGCAAGCAACAGAAATCTAAAGCAATAGTCACCGCCTGAAGTGCAGATGTAAATGACAATGAAGGCATAGGTTTTTAAAACAAACAAAAGGTTTTGGAATACCTTCCAATGCCCCTGCAAATACTAGCAATTTTTCACTTTTTTAAGGGCATTTTCGGAATAATGATAACTCATTATTTGAACGGTTATGATGGTAGCAACCCAAACATCACATCTTCTGACAGGCGAACAGACACAACAATTATACAAATTCAAAGTTCAAAAAGCATATCAAAAGGCGTGAAACTTATAAACTGCATATCTTGCTGCCAATTGTCCTAGATCTCGGGTCTCTATATTGCACCAAACATCTCACAAAGCCGAGTATATATGGAAACTTGCATCCTCGGGTTGCTATGTTGCACCGAGCATCTCACAAAGCCGAGTATATATGGAAACTCACATCCTCAGGTCATTATATTGCACCGAGCATCTCACAAAAGTCTAGTATGTATGGAAACTAGCACTAAAACTCCAACGTTAGTTGGTCCCATTCTACACGTTACTATAACACTGGTCGGTTACTCCCTCGGGACACCGAGCATTAAACTCCAGCACTAGTTGGTCCCATTTTGCATGTTGCACTAACACTAGTGGGTTAATCCCCGAGAACGTTTTCTAACGCTGAAAATATGTAAGTCCAGCAGATATTCTTTCGTCATTCTACTTTGATATCTGGAATTCAAAGACTTGGTACCGAGCATTCCAACCTTTAGTGACTAAGGCTGGCCACCTTAGCTCACCTTTCGGCATCAACACACAATCATCATCGTCTCTCCATTAGAACTCTTTACACCGAGTTATCATCACCACATATACTGAACTTCAAAAATCTCAGACATAAATATCCGACTAGACTTGTTGGGGGGACTCTTGACACCCCTCAGGTATATTCCTATTTAATTAATATTTTATCTTCCTAAATAAAGTTGGCTTGCAGAACAAGGATACCCAATCCAAATAGGAAAAGAAACCCCTTATCAGGAAGACTCTTGAAGCAGACTTCCCAAATAGGAATAAGTCCTACACAGAAGAGGAATTTGGTTCCTCTCAGGTTTGAGCATTGTGCTCTCTATAGATACTCTTTACTTCCCCCTCAACTATTCATTCTATTTCTTTAGCTCATTGCTCTCTCTATCTCTCTAAATTCTCTCTCTACTCTCTCTCTGACTTAAGCATCGGAGGATTTGTGGGGGAAACCCCACATCTCACCTTACTCTTTTATTGGTTGCTTGATCGCAAGACTCGGAGGTTCCGAATATCAAGTTACCTTTAAATAATTTTTAAAAAAATTATTTATTTTTAAAATATATATACATAGTTACATGATATCTAGCAAATGTACGATAATAATAATATATTTGGATATCACCTTTGATATAAAAAATTATGACAATTCATATAATACTAAATTTAAATAAATATAATAAAATTATAAATTATAAATATATAAATAAAAATATTTTTTAATTTTATAATTTAAATAATTATAAAAGTTAAATTATTTTAATAAAAATGTAAAATATAAATTTTAAATATGAAAAACGATGTCAATTAATTTATCCACTACAAAAAAATAGTTAAAATCCCAAAAAATAATTTATATAATATGATATACATAATATAATACAATTAATAAATAAATAATATAACTATATAAAAACACAACATGCAAAAGCTGATAATGAATTAAAAACTCTTTATAGCCTTCAATAGTTCATTCAACAACTAAAAACATACCTTTATGCTTGAATTATTGAGCTTTGACAGGCCGTAAAACTGAAATCTAGTCATGATAGCATCTAAAGGATACACGAATGTAACAACAATAATTCTTGCATCTAAAAATCAACAACAATCAAAATAACTTAATTAATGGGGGGTTTTTAAGTTTAAATTTTTAAATACACATAGGAAAAGGAAAAGAAAAAAATTATTTTACATCTCTTTTGTTTACATCATTAGAATTACGTATAACCTAGTAAAATTCAAAAATTGGTGATATATATATTTATTAAATGAATACATAGTATTATATATAAAATCTATCTTCTATTTAATTGGATATCTTTAGAGATAGAATCTAAAATAATTTATCAAATAAATTAATTTAATTTTTGGTAGAGAATACATTATTTAATTGGATATTTGAAGATAAACTCTAAGATAATTTATCAAATAAATATTAAATAAGAATTTAACTTTTAATA
>CATIWM010315103.1:0-10202 GCA_949671775.1 Mallotus repandus | reverse complement strand
TTTTGTTGTTAATTTCTTAGTTAGGTTATGTTAACCTCTTAGATATTGCATATATGAAGCAAATTATTAGTCAAACTATGTTTGATTTGGCATAGATATCCTTTTGAATATTCATGTTTTGTGGCCTTTCACTTTTTTGGGCACATTTGCTTTGATTGACACCTTTCGCCTCCACTTTTTTTTTTATGGTAACAAAGGGGGAGAAACAGACTGTAAAATGTTTTGAATTGTACTTAGGAAGCAAAGGTTTTTATGGTTAAGAAGTATTTTTCAAAGGGGGAGAATTTCTTTTGAATATTTGCTAGATGCTGTGAATTGTTGATTGATATATATATTTTCTTTAGTTGAATATATTCTCTAATAATACATTTTAGTTGATGTGTTAAATGTTGGATTATCCATTATGGTTTATGGTAAATGAGTGTTGCAGGTTATGAAGTCCATTTATTGATGTATTATTGCTCAAATACGCAAAATAAAACTTGTTTATTGATTTTTGCAATTTTATTTTTAGGCTTATTTTATGGGGGAGTAATTCTTCCAATTTTTAGCCTAATTTTACGTAATTATTTGTTACTATCAAAAAGGGGGAGATTGTTGAACCTTGAGGGGTAAAATAATAATTTTTTTGATGGTCACAACTAATTAAGTAAAATTATATTTAACTTATGTACTTGAGTGTTTATATTCAGCTCAATTAAATTTGCAACAATCAGATGTGGCATAAGTAGTGATTAATGTATCATGACTATGAGAAAGGGCAAAATCAAAGATCGAATTTTTTGTGGCAAAAGTGAAAGAAGAATTTGGTAGAAAATGATGGAAATCTTCATTATAGGTGGTCACAAGTGAATTCCAATCATCAGAAAAAATTTTCTAGCAAAATTACAAAAATCAAATTTACATTTTTGAAAAAACTCCCGAGAGCAGTCATAACTAGTGTCATGATTATGAAAAATGATCATGAAGGATCATCACCACTAAAGTCATGATCATGAAGCGCGAAAATTCAACATTTTGTCTTGGCTCCCTTTGATTGTCATGATCATGATGAATTCTTCATGATTGTGATATGGTCGCAGACCTGTTATGTTTTTGGGTGGTTTCAATGGCTCTATTTGCATTTAATGCATCTCCAACAACTCTTTTCTTTTATGAGGATATAAATACAAGTCATTTTTCAGCTGGAGAAGGAAGAGGAAGTTAAGCAAACAAGTTTAAAGCTATCTTTGAGCATTCAATCTTTAATTAATTCTTCAACCACCCAAGTTCTTAATCTTTAACTCTTTGTAATTTCTTCTATCTCAAGAGTGTTCTTGAGTGTGGGTTGGTGAGTATTTAAAATCGTCATTCAATAGCTCAATAGTGAGATTGAGTGAGTTGGGTTAGGGTTTTATTCACTTGTAAGCTAAGAGGATTGTTCTTAGCAAGTGGGTTTGAGTGTGAGCCATTGAAAATACTTGGGTTAGAGTGTGAGCCTTGTGAAAACACTTAGGTTTGAGCATGAGCCTTGGGAAAACACTTGAGTAGCTTTGGTTTAAGCTTGTAAAGGGTTTAATCTACACCTTGAAGTAGATTGATAGTGGATTCAAACTCTCAACTTATGGTTGAGGAGAGGAGTAGGCTTTGAGGGCCGAACCTCTATAAGTCCTTGGTGTTTGTGTTGCTCTTATTCTTCATTTAATTCAACTCTTACTTTATTTTTAGTTTGCTCTTTATGAAAAAATTCAAATTACCCATCTAGCTCAAAAAGTCAATTCACCCCCCCTCTTAGCACTTGTGGAATTACATCTTTCATTATCATTTGCATCTGAGCCACAGTCTTGGCGATGTCTTTGGCTTAGTCTGGATTCTCTACATTTTCTATATTATCCACCCTCTGTCGGATCACAAGTTCCGCTAGTAAATTTTCTTGGTCATCTTCTATTTCTCACCTCTCTGGATTCTCAACATCAATATCAAATGGTAGTGGTGGAGGCACTGGTGGTTTCTCTCTGGTTGGACTCATCATCTCTTGCATAATTATTCTAGTCTATTCAGCCATTTTTGTCTTAAACTGTTCAGGATCGAAGCTCGGTGATGCTGTTTCTTTCGACATTCTAACTAAACGGCCGGTGTTGGAGCGTGTCTAAGTGGGTGACTGATCTGGATCTATATCTGCAACCACCATAAGTTAGAGATATGTATGGCATGTATGCATGATATGTAGATTCACCTTAACATTTAAAGAAAGAAATAAGCATATATTTCATTTACTTGTAACATATAACAAGACAAAGCTCTTCAAGCGGTATCTCCACCCTTATTTCTCCCACACGTGAGTTCAATGGCGAGTTCCTTTTCCTAGGATTATTGGTCGGGTTTTGATTATCAACAGGGGACATCAAAGCCGATGTATGAAAAAGAACTCTCAAAACGAGGCAAACAAGTAGCAATTCTTTTGAATAAAACCAAAGTCCATTTTAATGGGCCATAGTAAGCGTGAAAGGCCCAGCTTAGCATAGTCCACTTCTAAATTGGCTTGGGCTTTATTACAAGAATTACTAAATGGCATAAATCACACGCATTTGGAAAAATCTTAGTGGAAGTTGTTAGGTCATTATATGAGCTGAGTCAAGGGTAAAAAGCTACGGTTCCTACAACTGTATACATCCATTACGTCTCCCCACTCAAGGGTCCATACGATGTGGATAAATATGTGCCATGAGTGACAATAATCGAATACTTCACCACCAGGTTTGAATGAAACACAAGCAACGAAGCAAAGACTATTATCGAGTTATTTGGGACTGGTGTGCACATTGTGTGGAAATGTGTCGTGAATGTAAGAAATGCAAAGGAAATAAAGAAATAATCAAAGATGAGAAATTACAAAACACTGAAATCTATTTCTTTATCCCTAGTGGAGTCGCCACTGTAGGTGGCGGGGTTAGTCGCGCGCCCAAGTGTTTGGTGACCATGGCACTGTGCAAGCTCACAGCCTGCTAAGAAATACATAATGGGCTTGGGGCCTAAAATGGAGATGGAGTCACCACCCGGATGAAAACCGAGATATACTATACAACAACTGGATTCCACTGAGGTTCCTAGAATCCATCATCAGAGATCAGGTTTGGAAACTGGGTATGGGTCTTTTGAATGCCCATCCAACCTTGCTATTGGCCTCAGTTTGTGTTTTGTATTTTATTACCTTTGATTATTCAATTATTTCCTTATTTACCATGTGGATTGCAATCATTTCTGATTTTTTGCTTTAGTTCAAGTTTGCACATTAATCCCATTTGCATGCTTATTACCTCAACATTCAAGGCCAATAATAATGAATTTACAATCATACATTCAAAACAAATAAGGAAAGGACTAGGGATTACAACACTTTATACAATTACAACAATAATGAATTTAAGTAAAACCTCTAAAGAACTAATTAATACACTAATTACTTAGTGATTAAGAATCACCGAAAATTCCCTACAAAAAACAATGATTAGTTCCGTCTCAAAATAACAATTTCATTTACAAAAGAATGAATTTAATTTGCATAAAATAGGCATGAATATTCATTTATACATGGATTGATTACTCGAACACACCCAATATCATGGCAATCTCGTGCAATATTGAAGATACAAAATTTGAGAAACGTATCAAAAATTGAAAATAAACCAAAAGGATACAAAAAATAAAACAAACTTGTGCAGGACTCTGATGGGGAGGCGATTTCAATAAGAAAACTTAGTTTTACATCTTTCTTAATTCCTAAGCTATTCAAGCATACATGCAAATATGTATAAACCAACAACTTAACACTTAATAATTCATATGTTCAGGCCATCAACATGATATTAAACAAGCAATAAACACAAAACGAGTGTAAAAATCAAGAGATTGATGTTTGTTTTAGAAAATGAGCAATTGATATCAATAATTTATTTTGTTATATCAATAGTAAGAATGACATATCTGACCTGCAAGCTTCACTTAGGTTGTCAGCCTCAGAAATTCAAACCCGAGAGGTCAAACTTTAACTCAAAATGTGACCGTGATCCTAAGGTTTTCTTGGCCCGATTAATTACTCATTATAGTTGAGGGGTGAACCCCGGGTTTTCCTAGTTCAAGATGTCACCTAATGAAGAAAGTTGAAAATGTAACCGTGTTCTTTGGATTTTTCTGGCCTGATCAGTCACTTATTATAATTAAAGTATGATTCTCGAGCCTTTCTAACGTGAAACTTCACTTAGTAGAGAATAAGATGCACTTCAAAGAATTAAACCCGACTAGACATCCTTGAAACACGCACTTCAGGGATATAACCCTACCAGACACTCTTTTTTTTAAAAAAGGAAGATGCACTTTGGGGTTCAAACCTGACCATACATCCTTGAAAAGCGCACTTCGGGGATATAACCCAACTAAACGCTCTTAGCACTGATACTTCAATAAGAAAATTTTCAATTCTTCATTATCGATTTTGGGATACACTAGAGAAGCGGAATAACAATTCTTTATTTTTATGATTTTTCAATTTTTTTGATTTTTTTAGGCCTCCACTGGGGAATTCACATCTAATGGGCCATCAGCCCTGGAACCCACATCTGGCAAAGTACTCTTATCTCAATCAAGCTACAATATGGCCTGGCCCACTTCCCTTTCTCTCCTATAAATACTTCCTTTCTTTTCTAAAAAGGTTTACTTTCACTTTTTGCTTTTAAACTCTTTTTCCCCTCTTTCCTCTCTTTACTTTTCACTTTTCAAGCTCTCTCCCTGCTATGGACGCTGCACGAACTTCATATTTGCCAACGTGGGACCCCTTTACTCCTGCAGTACATCCTCTACGTAGTTTTGAGCTTAGCATTGGGGATGACATCCCTCTTTTGGCGAACATGTGATCCCATCTCTTCGGATTGGCTATAGGAGAGGTTAGTAATCAATTTACTCACTTTTTTCCTATAAATAGGATGGAATGACATTGGGTTAATGTTTATAAATGCATGTTTAACACTTTAACCGATAGAAAACTTGATTAAATGTATAAAATTGTGAAAGTTGAATCTCAATTGTCAGATTGTCGACATGAAGAGGCATCACCTTTTCATTGAGGCGATTACCAAGGAGGAGGTGTCACCTCTTCAGTGTTAAATAAAAATTCAGGGGGCGATCAAATCTACTTATAGAGGCGATCTCCTCTATGACAGTATTTTGTAAAAATTTAGGCTTTTATATACATAATCACTAATTTAAATTCAAGTTTTTATATGCATAATCAATAATTTAACTCTTTGTTCATTTGCAGCATGATTCCTACACTTTCAAAGGTGCTGGGAATTTTAGTGGCTCCTGCAATTGGTATGACAGCTTCCCGGACGAGATCAAGGCTCATATTTGCGATACTGGGTTCTTGGATTTCATTTTGGCTCTCCCGAACGCTCAGTCACGGACTGACTACCATCCTTTATACGCCTTACTGGAGAGATGGTCTAACACCATACACACCTTTCATCTCCCCTTTGGTGAGTTCACTCTAGACCCCATTTCATTTGCTACCGTCATTGAGATCCCTTGTGAGGGAGATTTTGTTCCTCTAGGCACAAGCCTGCACAGGATGTCGTCGGACCGCCTTGTTTACATTGAGCAATTGCTTGGTATTATACCAGACATAAAAGGGACTCATAATATCATGATTGACTTTATTAAGAGTCTTTATACCCAGAAGAGAGTGGCAGCCGTTATTGCTCCTCGAGCTGTTGATTAGGTGATGCAGGCTTTTTTAGTGTATTTGTTGAGAACTACTCTCTTTACGAACATAGCCAGTTCCATAGACTTGATTTTTTTGCCACCTCTGAGGGATCTAGACCTGGTGGCCACATTTGACTAGGGTAGCTGTGCTCTAGCCTTTATGTACAAGAGTATGAATGAATCAGTTTGAGGAGTGAGACGATTCTACGGCTTTTGGCATGTTGTTCTGGTATTTCCTTTTATCTTTTATTTCATCTGATCCATCTTTAGATACTATTATCATGATTTGTCAATAATTTTTCATTTCTTTCATAGGATTAGGCTCTGGAGCTAGAGTTGGTCACCGGGATAGGTCGTGTCGTGCATGGAGAAGGCCCCTAACTCGCATGCAGATCCACCGCAAGAGGCTGAACACTTTGACACCTGATGAGGTATTGTACCTGCAGCATAATTGTAATCAATATTATAGTTAGGAATTGAATTTATCTCACTTACTAGTTTGCTTTCACAACTATGCCTAGATTTATGGGGCCCTCAGGCTGGGTGGACACCGGCCATGCTTCACTCGATCCCTCTATCTCAGAAGAGGGTGCTACTTTGAGGATTTGACTGCAGGGTATGGTTCCTTGGTGAGAGGATATAAGCCTGGCATGGGGGTGCTCGGGCGAGATGTTCACCTCTTCCTCCTCCCTGTGAGATTTTTTAGGAAAATCTACTAGAGGAAGATGAGATGGAACAGGCTGTTGAGGGATATGATGTTGATGATTATTGCGAGAGGAGAAAGTCTTGCTACGTGAACTTTGCACAGACTCATTTTTTGTAGAGAGTACCTCTTCCCGGATCTACATCCCAGGTAAACAAATGATTTCATTAAGCTTTTAGCTTTGCATTTTCTTATTTATGGACATCCTTTTTAGAATTTCATTTTCTTTTTCAGGCTCCAGTTAGAGCACCAGTTGTCCGGCCTAGGCCTATTGTATAGGAGAGGCTGTCCCAGCATCCTCGCATCGTGCCTCATAATGAGGGTACCTCGATTAGGGTACCACCTCCTAGTAGTGTTCTCAGCTCTAGTTCTGGCTCGCAGGTGGTCACTGGTATGCTCACCGCTCCTCTATATCTGATGATCCGATGCTGGCTCCCTTCAGGTGAGTTATCCTGTCAGTTTCTTACACCGGATAAGAGCATAGAGGCAATATTCATTCCAGAGGCCTCTACATATGTGAGTTCTTTCTTTTTGCAATCTATTTTTTTCAAATTCAGCTTAATACAAGATTAATTTTGATAATTAAACTCTGCTACAGATACCCCAAGGTTAGGGAGAGTATATGTATCGAGTGATAGAGGCTCAGTGGGACTTCCTGATGAGCACAACCCAACAGCGGAAGCTAATACTCATCACCTATCTCTACATGTATGCATGCTTTCATGATTTCTTACCTTTCTTTTACGTTTAACAGGATGAGCTTGACGCTAGTCGGGCTAAAGTCACGACATTTGAGCATCAGCTGGCTGCTCTCCATGTTCATAACGAGGATGAGACTAGTGATGACGAGGAGGAGGAGTACACTGGAGAGGAAGAGGTTGCTTCTCAGGCTGGGGACGATGGAGGTGATCCTACTAATGAGTCTGAAGATGGGAAGTAGATGTCTATCTCAGATTCTATTAGATTAGGATCATATCTACTCTTTAAACTGTTATTATTTTGCTCAAACTGATCACTTACTTTAGCTTTTTCTATATTTTGCACTGAATAGAATGAGTCTAAACTTTATTAAACTCAACTTGAATTGGTTGAGATACTTTATTCATGAGAATTTTCTGTTTTGTTAACTAAATCTCATTTACAATATTAATACATCAAAAATAAAACATCCTGTAGCTGTTGGAGGTGCGTTGCCTCTTCATAAAGACGTTGCCTCTTCATAGAGACGTTGCCTCTTTGAAAAAAGGCGACGTGGAATCGCCTTAGCACGTAGAATCGTGGCCTCACTGTAGGGGCAATTTCCTCTGCCATAAAATTCTGCAGCTATAAAAATCCATAATTTTCTCTAAAATCCCTAACTTCCTACTTTCTACTTTCGAACTTCTCCTTCTATTCTCTCCTCCTGAATTGCATTCTAAGCCCCCAAAATGACTGAAAGAAGCTTGAAACAAATACAACTAATACTGAAAAATTTAGATGCTGATCATAGGCAAGATTGGAGCAATTTCATCTATCAATTTTTTGATCCATGCATGCCAGGAAGATCAATTTCTCATTTCTCCATGTTCTTGCTCAATTCTGGGATCTCTTGAAATATGTCTTTCGGTTCAACATGGTGGAGTTATGCCCTTTACCAGAGGAATTTGAAGTCATCCTAGGCTCTTAACTAGACTCTACTCATCATATTGCAATTCCTTCGGTTTAAACCCCGAATTTGCATTCTATTCAATATCAGATGGCCAAGCTATTCAACCTTTCTCCTCAGGCTTCTCTTTGTCACATCTTCGGTAATGAAATTCTGATAAGCTCTCTTCTTGAAGTCGCTGTAACCGTGGATAGCAATGAAGTACATTGGCCTCGGATGATCGCTCTCTGTCTGTATGCTCAGTTCTTGCTAGTTTCCCCTTCTGGTAACTGTGATTCAAAGATTCTCCTTATTCTGGATCAAGTGGAAGCGAGTCTCAACCCTTTTCCTCTTATCTTAGTAGAGACTATCGTCGGGTTAGACAACTTTACAGAAACCAGACGATTTTTTGGAAGTCCTCTGCTACCGGAGGTGAGCTTCTTTCTTTTCTCTCTTTACTTACTATTTTTTTATCATTTTTATTCATTTATAAACTGGACAAACATGGTTTCATGAAAAAGTGAGGTTACTTGAGCCTCCCAGAGACATTGCACATTACAAAGCCAAACACTGTCGTACCCGAAGACTTCACCCCATTCTAGAAGATGTTCGGAGCTGGTTAGCCATATTTCTTAATATTCTGGTCCAATGGATGTGCTGCTAGTGGAGATTGCAGCATGTGACCATTCGTTCCTATACTCACTGTGTCCTCGTGGCTGGTCTCCATTTTGCCACTTTCTACAACTGTACTCGACTTTGCAGGCAATATGGGAAGAAGCAGCTAATTGTAGGTCCAGTCCATGAATTTGAGCCAGGACCTATCTCCCAGAACTTTCTAGATAACCTAGTAGAAACTTGGCCTCGCAGAACCATCCTGAGGCGCATCGACTACAACAGAGATCTGTCCACCGATGATCAGTACAAGGAGTGGATTCAGTTGCAACAGACAAAGAAGGGTGAATTTATTATAAATAGAAGAACAAGGGCATTGTAGGCATCAAGTACCTTAGGAGTTCAAAAGAGCAAAAGATAGAATTAGCTTATGTAATTTAATCTTTATTTTGCTTTTTGTTAGATGGAATTTCGTTTTCAGTTAATAAATACATAATGCAACGCTCAATAATAATAAAGGCAATATATTCCATTTAATTCAAGCACAAGCTGATTATACATATTTGCGAATTAAGTAGGAGCTGACTAGGCCGATCATGACGGACCACGAAAAAAATTAAAGAGACAGCGATGGAGAGGTGGGAGGAAAGATTAAGAGGTAGTAGATGCGAGATGTATAGGTAGGAGGCAAGATGGAGATAATGCTGCAAAAAAATTTGTGATCACTGGTCACCATATTTTTATCACTGTGTTTTTTTAGGACTATAATTTTTATTGTATACAATATGTTTTTATAAATAAAAAATTAGGTCTATTTTTTAATTTAGGGAGTGTAGTGCACTCTCTGTATTTTGTGTAAAACTAGGGTAAATTGCCAAAATTATGATTTGTTTGGGTTAAATAGTAAAAAAAATTGATTTTGGGTTTAATTGTACATTGGCTAATAGTTCAGGGGGCAAGTTGCGACTTTAGCAACCTAGTTTTGATACAGTAAAATGACTCGTCGTCTAAGATGAGCTGACACAACTTAATCCTGAGCAGTGAATGAAGTATTTTATAACAAAAATAAGCAATGATAATTATATTCATATTAACTTTACTAAAAAAAATTTGTTACAAAAAGCTTCTAATTAAGGAAAAAAAAAAACACGTCGCATGCCTAAACTTAACGACACATAAGAAATAAAATATAAGCATTTTACTTGGACAAGCCATCTTTTCTTGGCCCTGAATTAAAATTAAGTAGACTTTAAGTTCAAGCAGATTGTCCACTTGAAGTATTGTATACGTCCTTTCTGTATATATATCCATATAAAATGGTTATGCAATAACATGTTATGGACCGTCTTATGGCCTTCTCCGTAACCAGAACAAGCCGAGGCCTACTCAGGCCATTTGAGCAGACACCACCAGGAACCCTTGATCTATCTGTTATTGATAGATTACCAGTCCTAAGATGCAATGCCAGGACATTGCACGTGTTCAGACATGGCCCTGAAGCATTGCGGGTCATTAGGGAAGCCTTGT
>CATIWM010315080.1:0-10056 GCA_949671775.1 Mallotus repandus | reverse complement strand
CTCAATTTAGTCCCTAAGGTTACTCATGTAAACAAGTTAACTAGATTCAATTCATGAAAAATACACATAGTCAAATGGAATGGTTTAAAATGCATATGTTCATATAATATTAATTATGAATGAAAATAGGGATGTTACATTAAGAGTCTTACTCTTAAGGCTCAATCCTTAACCCTTGATGAAGCCCCAGAGGAAGATATGCACAGAGCCAAACTTTATTTAGTGGGCACAATCCTATGCGATAGGAAATACTCTGCAAGAATTCTCCACAACATCCAATCTCAGGTATGGGCATTTGCTAACACTTTGCTTGTCCATGGCCTTGATATGACAAATACTTTATTATTCAAGTTTGAGTCTGAGCATGATAAAATGAGGGTGTTGGATGGCACTTCTTAGTCTATACACAAATGTCTCATTGTTATCAAGGAATGAGAGTAAAACAAGTCCATTGGAGAGATTGATTTTTCTATTGAGAATGTTTGGGTCCAAGTCTCAGGCTTACCCATGAATTAAGTTACCCCCATGAATGCTCAGAACATAGCATATTCCATTTTGAGGGCCTAGTAAACTTTGAAGAGCTAATGGTGAACGATGAAGATTAGGATTCATAATGAGAATTAAAGTTAGATTGGATCTAGCAAAACCATTGCCAAAGGGATTCTATAATCGCTGACCAGGAAAGGAAGTCTAGGTCCATTTCGGTATGAAAGGCTGTCAAGGTTTTGCTATTAGTGTGGATTCTTAGACCATCAAACAAACCACTGCAAAATGATGAAAACTCAAGAAGACCGAGACAATGTAGTGAGCTCTAACTGAGCCTATAGTCCTTGGTTTCATGCTCTGCCGAAGAGGAAATCACTAGTGAACTCATTTGTGTAGTGGTCTGAAGCAATCTACTTATTATACCTCAGACCGTAAGCTTTCCTGCCAATGATAGCAGATGTCCAATCCAAATAATACACAGGTACTTACAAGGATCAAGGAAAGTTGACTCAAAAAGGAGAAGTTAAAGAAGCCTAGCCGCACAACTTACAGCGTACAACCTCTAAAATGGCAAGTCTATGCCTTGGGCAGAGTAGCAAATCATACTCTAGTCCTAAGGGGCAAGCTACTATCACTTTAGATATCTCTAAGCCAATTGGCAAGAAAAAAGAAAAAGCTACAAGTAAAGAAGAGAAGAGAAAGGCTATGGATATGGATATGGATATGGATTAGAGTCCATGGGGAACGGGCCTGCTTATTGATTTGGAGCCATTTGATAAAGAAAAGAAGAAAGCCCAAGCAAGAAAAGGGCCAAACATGAATTAAAGTTGCCCACCCAAGCTCTGATTGCCCAAGCCATTCTTGGCATTACTCAGCCTAACCCAAACTCAAAGAAATATCAAAGAAAAAAAATTTAAGCTCAAGTCTTTAGTTAGAGACCTAACCTATGGAAAAGAGAGTGTAGAAGGAAAGACTTCTGAAATTGACAAAACCGAGAAGGGCCAGAATGTGATCTCAGTAGAGGATTCAGTTTATCTGGGTTAAGTTTCATTAATAGTTTTTTTTGACTTTTTACTTCACTAACTGAACATAATCTTTCTTTGTTTTTTTAGTTGGTTAGTGGTTATCATTTTAGGTACTCTTACATTTGATGTTGTAAGTAAGAATAGTGTTAATGACACTTATGGTCCTCCCATGATTCTATGGAGCTAATCTCCTCTTTGTTTCTGATTTTTTAGGCTTCCTTTAATGCATCTTTGCTTTAAAAAAAAAAAAAACAGAGCCTAAAAAATCAGTGATCAAATCGGATTAGTTATATCAGTATATATATACACATATTAGGAAGATCACCATGCAGCCAAGCAGCCACGGCACTTCATTCTCTATGCTTGTCTATTTTGTCTCTTGTATTTTTCCCCCTAACCGCACTTTAGAGAATTAAAAAAAAAAAGGATAATTATCCTGATTTTTTTTGGTTGAAGTATATAGTCCATATTTTTCGTAAGTGAAAAGAAAGGAAATAAATTATAGTATTTTCACAATTTTTTTAGAGATAAGATAAGCCATGATGAATTGAAGTTTCAAACTTATGCTTATGCTTAAATTTTGAAATTTGACCAATTCTAATTATCTTTATTCCATTTTTCTTAATTATACTCAAATTTTGTGGCTCATTCAAATCCACTTTTTCTCAAATTTTCTCAAGTTCACAATTAGATTAAAGACACCTCATTAAAATATTAATCTAACAATGCTCAACAATAAATTTTACAATATTAAATGTGAATCAAAATAGAAAATAAATAATTTTAATAAAAATATATTAATAATACATGTTTGTATTTATAATAATATATTAGATTAATTAGAATAATTAAATACATTTTTTAACTATAAAGTCGCTGTATATTTATTTAATTGATAAATATTATATTTTTAATTAAAAATAAATACATATTTTTATTTTTAATAGTAATTTTTTATTTTTTTATTTTAAAAATAATCTAATTTTTAATGAAATATCTTTAATTTAGTAATAAATTTAAAAAAATTTAAGAAAAAATGGATTTGAATAAGACACTCTTAATTTTTTTACTTAATGAGTTTATCATCTTATCTTTATATTATTTTTAAAAAATACGCCACTAATAAAATTTTATTAGTGGAGCAAATTTTATTGGTGGAACAAATTATAAATTTATATCTAAGCTAATGGTCTAATGCATTTGCGTCCTGAATTTGATATTTTATATCAATTTGATCTCTCAACTTACAAACCATTTATACACCTACATTTGATATAAATACAACTTATTAACACCTTTTGACATTATTAAAATGTCTAAATGGTATTCTGGAAGTTGAGCCAAAAATTATTAAATGTTAATAGTTGTTATGAGATCTTTATCCCAATAATTTTTCTGGATAAGTCGAACTATTGGGAGCAAATGGAAAAGGAATACTAAGTGAGATCAAAGAAACTAGTGGACTGATCATTAAATATGTACAAATAGTTGCGAATTTTGATATCACCACAGTCCACTTGGTTCTATCGTTTCTTGCTCGCGGAGCAGCATACTGGAAAAAAATCAACAAGAGAAGAGAGTATTTTCAGCAATAAAATAAATAGCTCACTGAGCGATGATTGATGCAGCCCTCACCTTTGAAAGCTGAAGGAAGGTAGTGCCCTCGATTGTTAATCTGGAAACTGTAGAAAGACATATCCAAACCAAAGCCTAAAGTTCACTTGCAAATCTTAAATGCTGAATCTTAAGGCCCCAATATTAGTTCACTTGCGAAGTGGGCATCCAAGAAGAGAGACCAATACCTCAATCTCAATCGAACGCACAGGCTTGGTACCTGCCCAACCCAGCCTGACCCCAGATGATAAGACGTACATCGTATGTTCTTAAACTCATATACTATTTACTTGATTTACCGTAACAGATATTAATAGTGATTTGGTGGTATTAAACAATATTGTTGGTTTACTTGTTAATCAATAACTCTAAAAATAAGAAAAGAAAACAATTAATATGTAATTACGCATTAAATATTTTTCAATAACTATAGAATGTATTATTTTCAACTACAAACTACCACCGACAACTATCTTTGATATTTTAAGCAATTTATAAGTGACAAATGCTTCAGACAATTATAAAAAAAATATTTATGCTTGATTTGCTAGTGGAGATAAGCAAGAAAAATTTTAAAAAAAATTAGAAGACTATTTGAATGTAAAAAAAAAAAATTAATAGATACAAATAAATACGTTGTGGTTTAAAACGCTTTGTTATCAAGATCTATAATTCTTTTTTTAATAATTCAGTATCCTACAATTTGATATTATATAATTTTAGGTAAGAAACTTGTGATTTCATTCTTCTCCAATATCCAAAAAATTAAATTTTTAATTTTAATAAATTTTTATCATTTTAATAAGGATTTAGCAATGATGCCATTATAAATAACGTTTATAATCTTTTTGTCAAGTCAAAATTTTAAAAAAAAAATTCCTCCTATATTAAATTGCATTAAAATTTTAATTTTTAGATGTTTAAAGAGAAAAAAATTCATGAGTTGTAAATAAAACATCTTGTAACTTAAGTAGTATGAATATGAAATCATAGGGTATTGTACTATCCAAAAAATCACAGGTTCCATTCCTCAAAATAAAAAGCTTATTTGTATTTATACCCAAACGAAACCAAATAAATAAATAAAAGATAAGTGTGCGAGCCAAGAACTTCAAAAGTTCGACTCGCGGTACCTAGAAACTGCAGGTGACTTCTACTGCTATAGCATTTAGCCTGCAAGTGATGGTCTGTTTGCAAATCGAAGCTAAAACAAACACCTTAACTAGGATGCCTGTAGTCTACAAAAGAATGGAAGCCTAAAAACCAAGGGGCTGCAGTTGAATTGCACTGAGCCTAGCAATTCTTTTAGCTTTGACTTGTAGCCAAGCATACAAATATTACATTTCTGTTTGTTTGAGATTGCAATCAGTTGTAACTAAATAAATGTTACAACAACAGCCTCATTGCACAGATGTGCAACTCTGCCAACATTTAGTCAATGTGGACTCATCAGAATTCTCAGGCACAACGTTCCTCAGTAAACATGAAATTATCTAAATGATATTGGAGTTAAAAAGTGTTGCATTGGCCTTGAACCAAGTGTGGAATATTGTACAGTCAACCTAAAAATCTTCTATAAGAATCATAAATCCAACTCCAAATAAAACTTTCTTCCATGCTTGAACGTGTTAAGCCTATGCCTTCACTTCTGTCGCAGCATGAAGCAGCTCATCTGGAGTTGCAGCTGGGTCAAGATCCCAACACTTATCCGGCAAATTTCTTGTGCTTGCTTCTCCTTCAAGCGACCATGACGGCACCTGGTGAGAAAAGCGCAACATCTCTCTCCTTGGAATCCATCTAATGGCGTCCTTGTTTGTGTTCCGCTGGTATACTGTCTTGAAACCCACCAACTTTATGAGAGGGGTAACACATACTCCGAGCTCTTCTGAGTAATCATCGAGAACCTCCACCATCTCATATTGATGCCTCACATCATCAGGGGTTGATCTGTCCCAATTTGGTGACCAATTTCGATAAACAGCCCAAATATCTCCACTTTTGGGGTATATTCGAACACAACCACCCCTCCCCGCCTTCTCCCCTTTCAAAAGATGAGAGAAAATGTTCACTTGATCAACAAAATCAGTATTCCATGCTCTGAAATGCCCACAAGATTTTGTAAACCCAGAATCTATCCAATTCACTTGTCCAAATTCAGTATCAGTTTTGGAGTTCAAGTAAGTGATGAGAATCCTAAAGGGATTAATTGAGACAACCTGGCGGATCAAACAGTATAACCGCGGCATACCATCATCTTCATCATATATTGCCCATATTTGCTTCGGCTTGAAGCATTCCTCTGATCTATCCTTGTCAAAATCATGGAAATCAGGGTCAGGGACTGTTATTGACATTGGTGCAATTTTAACTTGTTTTGTTTGATGGCGAGAAGCATCTGCAGTATCACAACTAGGAGCTGTTCCCATCTCTGTGGATTGACATTGTACACTCTCTTTAACTGCCACAGCAGAAGCAGCAGCAGCGGCAGAAGCAGCAGCAGCGGCAGAAGCAGCAGCAGCGGCAGAAGCAGAAGCAGCGGCAGCAGCAGAAGTAGCAGCTGCAGCAGACCTCATCTCTTCTAATTTCTTCCGAATGTCAGTCCTTGCCTTGTCGATCAATAACTTCCTAGCATCAAAAGGAGGAGCAATTGAGATACGTCTTGCTGGGTGTTCACTTGGAATTGGAGGCTTGGGATCAGGTTCAACACTGCCATTTCCATTAGCTAATCTAACTTCTGGAGCAAACTTCAAACTCCCTTTTTCTTCATATCCATTCCTAAGGCCAGATCCGGAGACCTTTCTTTTCTTATCAGGTCTGCCAGCCTTCGAACCTGGCAATTCATTGTAGCTAGTAGCAACATTAAAATTCAGGGTACTTGTGGCATTTTTAAGTGAACGCTTTCCACTAGCTGCTGATTTAACATTAGCTCTTGCTCCAGCAGAATGTCCATTAACCTGATAAACTGCATCGTTGGAAACAGCAGATGATGAATTGTGGCCCACTACTCCAGCAGAAGTGCCAGAGAATGAGCTCCACTGAAATGACACGTTTGAAACATACTCATAACCATGTCCAGTGTGTAATCCTGCGGGCCCATTTCCTGTAAACACTGTAGCAGTGGTTGGGACATATGTAACTCCATCATATCCATGAGTTCCATACCCACTACCAGGAATGTATGACCAAGGACAGTAAGGAAAAGAACCATTCACCGGAGCCGTCCCAGTTTCTACAGCAATAAAAGTACCTCGACAGTTCTTGCATGAAAGCCTCTTATTCACATACTTCCGCAGATACTCGTACTGAACTTTACAAGAAGTGCAAACAGTCCAAAATGTATCAAGTCCATGAGAGGTTGAAGAATTGGAACAATTGTTATATCCTGCAACCCCAGCAGCATGGACCGAAGACAAGTTTTTCTGAACAACACAGGATGCCATCTGTTTGTTTCTCTTGAGATCATAAGAGCTTCTCTTAAGGTTATCTGACAACATGGTCCACGCTTCAGAAACGAGTTTAAATGCCCCATCAGCTCCCACAGTTTTATTTTTATCAGGGTGAAGCAACACAGCCATCTTCCTGTACTGCTTTTTCACTGCATCTCTGTCTGCAGAAGGCTTCAATCCTAAAACTGAATAGTAATCAATTTCACCATTGCATTTGACCTCTGATGCAATATAAACTTCAAAAGTGGCCACCATCTGAGATATACCCTCCAGTCCAGGACACAGTGTTTTTGCCTTCAAAGCATAATTCTTCGCACCAGCAAAGTCTTTTTCAGCAAATCTTTTTTCAGCAATCTCTTTGGCCCTAAGGGCCTCTTCTATGTTGGCTTCCATGTAGAAATTCAAGTCACTTGGGAAGCCAAAATCTTGATGCAAAAGCTATGACCAGCTCAGCATGCGTAACAGGATAAAACATCCAATTCTCATGCATAAGCCACAATGTCTTATCTGCGATTTTGATTTTGTTTTCACAATGTTTAGGACCCTGTCGGATCAAGCATCAGGAGTATTCAAATTAAAACCTCAATTGACAAGATTCAAAATACTCCCATCAGATAAATTTACTGTAGAGACTAACACGTGTAGAAGCCAATTATGGGATTACAATCTAATCTCAAAAGATTTGAATATAAGCACTCATCTCCCATTTATTTGCACAAAACCAAAAACAAATGAGCAAGAGTGGATGCATGCTAAAACTCAAATTATATTTACAAATGAACTGCGCTAAAAAAATGTAAACCAGACATTATCATCTCCTAAATTACTTAGCAATGACAAGACTGAATGAAGCTTCATTCGCCATTTTCCTTCATTTCACTCAATTTCCCTACTAAAGAAACAATCGCAACCTCATAATTATTTAAGACAAAAACAATAAAAAAAATAAATTAGTAAGCTAAAAATCAAAATCCCAGATCACATAAACACTCAAAAGAACAAAAATCAGCAAAAATTCCCAAATTAAACAAAATTGAACTAAATTAACATCTCAAACAAATGCAGATAGATCGAACCTTAATAAACCCTAAATTATCACTCCTTAATTCGAAATTCTCAATTAATTAAAAAAACAAAACCCATAACAAAGAATCAAAGTTTAAACTCATACAGTGAAAAAACAAATCAACGTTACACATAATTAAACAAAGCCAATAAAGAAAAAAAAGAAGAAAAAAGAAAATGAACTCACTTCAGTCAGATTTGAACAGTAGAAATTGAAGAACAGAGTGAAGCAAGACCCAGATCGCCACGTGTACTTTATGAGCTCGAGAAAATCAAGACAGTGACTAACTTCGATTTCGTGAATCTCAGTGTACTCTCTCTTCTACACACAAAAACACAGCAAAAGTACTCTTGTTTTTTCTTTTCTTTTTTTTTTCTTATAAACCAAACAAACTACCTAAAAAAGAGTAATGATAAGAGAAAATTTTAGGGTTTTTTCTTTTTAAAGAAGATGATTATTAGCTTCAAATTGGGTGGGTCATGGTTTCCGGGTATGGATTCGACGGCGAATCGACGGCGGCGAGGAATCGAAGGAAGAGCTTGTTCCGTCGGTCGCCGATTAGAGATTTTTTGAAGGGGAAAATTATTAATAATATAAATCAAAATGATAATTTTTATTTTTATTTTATTTTTGGGAAGTAAACGGTGTTAATAATAGTATTTAATGGTGGGTGTTGCTATAGTACGCTTGATGCGTATTTTTAATTTTTTAATTTTAATTTTTTTATAATTATTATAAATGTAATTTGTTAATTATTAATTATTTTTATATTATTTATTTATTTATTGATAGGGTAGTGTTTGGTAGAGGTTAGAAGTAAAATCCGGTAAAGGTGAATTGATGGTTTTATTCTTTTCTTACTTTTATTATATTCTTATTTATTTATTTACTTTTTTATTAAATGTAGTTTATTTCATTTCTTTTAAAGAAATTTAAATTCATTTTTTAAAATATAAGTTGGATGCTTTGAGTAGAATTTACTTAATTACTACAAAAAAAATCAATATCTATAAGAAATTAATTACCTTTTATTTGGAATTTTTTATTCTCTTCTATAAAAATTTAGCAATAATAACAACCATTACACAAATTTTTTTGTTTTGACATATCATTTACATTAATGGAAAATGATTATTTTCCATAAAATTTATATTTAATTAATAAATTTGATATTCCACATACCATAAACATTACTTAAATATGCACTTTAAGTAGTTACCAATTTATATATTTTTTTTTATTGAAATCATCTTTTTATATAATCTAACAATTAAGAATATATATAAATCAAAAGTGTATGTTTAAATTTTTACTTTTCTTACGCTCTTCCCCAACATAATATTAAAATATATGTTATAAATACCATTAGACCAAATATGGCTCGCTATACCTTTGATATGTTGTAAGCATGAAAGAGCATACAAGGAATTGAACATTGGAGCGTTGCACGTTACAGATTTGCATGGCTACCATTTACAAAATTAATCATATGCATCACTTAAATTTTTGCTTTTATGATGCAATTAACTATTTATTTGGTTGAATTTTTACTTTTCAATGAACGGTTAGTTTTTGATGCAATTAACTATTTTTTTTTTGAATAATATCACCATCTTAAAAAAAAAATTATTTTCATAAAAATACTCAAATAAATGATGAAGGACTTCTGAAATTGCAGAAATTTTTAAAAAATATATACTTTAAAAATAAAAATTAATATTTCTTTCAATTTTTAAGAGTGATCGTTTTCGAATGTAAGATTTAAATTTAATGTTTTCAATCTCTACCCATTTAAATAGTTTTTTTATAGTTTTTCACATCAATCTTAAAAAAGATACATTTTTGAAAAATAGGAATGATTCAATCACTACTTAGTCAACTGTATATCCTATCCAAGCAACGACAACATCTACTAACTTTTATTTATTATTATCTAAAATTTGAAGTTTAAATAATTGAAAAATAAATATAGAAAACATTTTTTTTTTATAACAGCATAATGCCCAAATTTCTGTTTATCCCCTAAATTGTTTTCTTGATTATGTTCCATATTTTTTCCATATGTTGTGATCAGGGATAATTCACTAAAATTATCCTTCTTCAATTATTTATTTTTATTTTTCTATGAATTTGTCTCATTAGTTATTAGTCGTAAAATAAATTTTTTATATAACACTTATTTTGATAAATTAAACTTATGCTGGTTCAAATTCTTTCATATTGTAGGTCTGTGCTGAGGAACCATTTTGACTTGGAGTTGGCCAATATACTGTATACCCTTTAATGAAAAAGCTAGACTTCAAGGAAAATAACTTTATAACTTTTTTTTTTTTACTTTATAAATTCATTTCTTAGGAACATGTTCAAGCTTGATGTATTCTCATTAGATTGCGTGAGTGTCCAAGTCCATGGACAGGGC
>CATIWM010315028.1:0-12495 GCA_949671775.1 Mallotus repandus | reverse complement strand
AAATCCTAACTTGGGGATAAGTTAGGTGGAGACGTAGGATTGTTGTTGAATCCGAACTCCTTAAATCATTGTGTTCTTCATTCTTCCTTCCCAATATTCTTTCTATTTTTGTTTAAATTTCAATTACTATCGATTTGAATTCGATTTCCTTATTCACCCCCCCTCTAAGGCATTTTCATAACTTTAGTGAGTCATTTAACGCTTGGATTCTTTCAACCAAGTTTAAACCAATCATCAGTATGCTTGAAGATATAAGGTTGCAAACTATGAATAGAAACAAGGAGAATAAGAAGGCAGCAGACAGATGGTTCAATAAATGGAGTCCATCATACATGAATGTGTTTCAAGACAACAAGGAAAAAGGTCTGTCTTTGTAAGGTGGTTTTCAATGGTGCTTCTAGGTACGAGATAGGAGAAGAAGATGACAAACTCACTGTTATCTTGGATCAACAACAATGCACTTGTAGGGCATGGGAATTGTCAGAAATCCCATGCTCTCATTCTATTTGTGCACTCTATCATTCTAAGATAGACCCTATGAATATGTTATCAAAGTGGTACCACAAGTTAAGCTACATGACCATATATTAGTTCCCTTTGCTACCAGTCCCTGGTCCAAAGTTCATGAAATTTGCAAACTATGAAGCAATAAAACCTCTACCTTTGCCCAAAATTGCCAGGCATACCCAAAGTTAAGAGAACCAGGGCCTCAAATGAAATTCAAGGTAATAGACAACAAGAAGGACATCTATTAAGGAAGGGGCAAACTCAACAATGTGCATTGTGTGGTCAATAAGGACACAATAGAAAAACATGCCCAAACAAGGCAAATCATGTATAATTTTTATTTATATTTGACACTTTTTATATTGTAGTAAAGTTGTGATATTTAGTAAAGTTTATATGGGATATTTAGTTAATCATTTATAGGCTACAACTAGTCATTCTATGCATGAAAATGAATATGTGACTGCACACGGGCCTTCCACAACACCTCAAGCACAAGGGCTGGTGACAGTACCTCAAACACAGCAAGCAATAGGGCCTGTGACAGCACCTTAAACACAGCAAGCAATAGGGCCTGTGACAGCACCTCAAACACAACAAGCAATAGGGCCTGTGATAGCACCATAAACACAACATTTACAGTCTGAGTCACATACAACCATAAGCAAAGGTAAAGTTAACGTTACAGGAGATGAAACTTTTGTTAGGAGAGCAAATAGGACATGGAGTGGGCATGGTCTTTATATTAATGAGAATAGTGGAGCAACAATATTGAATGTGAGTTTATGTGCATTATGTTATTTTTCTATCTCATTTCATTTTGTGTATTGGTGCAATGTGGGATGAATAATGGGATGATGTTCTTTTTATTTGTTTTATTTATCACAGCTTGGATTGTAATCTGAGCATGTAATATCTCAAAGTGTTCACATTAGTGAAGTAATATTTCCTTCAGTCAGTGATCCACAAACAAAGTTATCGATTCCAAATGAAAGAGAAATAAGGAGACAAAATGCACAAACTTTTGGAAATGCTTTAAGAAAAATTCTCTTCCAAGGTGATGCATCAAAAGTTCACTTTACCAAGGATCTTCCTTTTAAGCCACTAAGATTACAATGGCAAGGAGTTCCTGTAGTCACAACTAGACAATTCCAGGAAGATGTTCAAAATCAGTTACGGAGTAAAGAAGCAAAGTCATCTTTAATTTTAAGGGGGCTGATATGTGATCAATGGTGTTTTTTGCTAGTTGTAATTAACTGTTATTTTGGCATTTTAATACACTGGTTCGGCATTTTGCCTTGTATCTATGGTTTTGGCATTTGGTTGTATTTTGGAAACCTGTGATGGTATGTTAGCAATTATAGGTTAAACTTTTAATTTCATAGGAACAACAGACAAAATAATAGTTGTTCTTAATATTTTGGCGTAATGGTGTTCTTAATAACAATATTCTCATTCTATATTTGTGTATTTTCAGTTTGTTTATAATTTCAAGTGTATATATCTTATAATTTTTGCACTAAACAGGACAGTATACTCATTTATGCACATCAGTTATGCATGAAATCACAACCTTTACACCATTAATTTACATTGATAACTTAAGTACACTAATTTTCACAACAACTGAAGTACACTAAAATAAAATATAGAGACTAAACATCAACCATGAAATCACAATAACATAATAAGCAACAACAATCTTCTTTTTTAAACTCTCAGACTCTGAAATTTTTAACTTCTTCAATTTTTTCAGCTCACACCATAGCTCTGCAATTTCTGTATCAAAATATTTCGACTCTTGCACACCATTTCTTAAACCTCCTCCCATCAATTTCAATATTTGATTTTCCTCCAAAAGTGCATTCTTCTCCCTTTTCAAATCATTGATTAAATCTCGCATGCTAGGATCTATTAGCTCATCATGCCATTGGAAGTACCCACAGCTACAAATCTTAAAATTTGGGCAAGCATAAAATCTACGCCTCAGATTTTCCTTAGTCCATGAAGTCCACCTAGGAGCCTTCACTCGATGGCCCTTAAATTGATAATTGCAGAACTTCAGAGGTCCCTCATAATTCAGCTCCATATTACCTCGCCTACGGGATCTTGCTATTGACGATGTAGATTATGCCATGCTATAAAAATTTGATATTTTTTAGGGTTTCGGTGTTAAGAAGAAGTAGAAGATGAAGAAGAAGAATATGTGTGAGGAAGAAGAAGGTCCCCATTTAATGGTTGACCATTAGCTTTTAAGTTTTGTGGGACTCACATTGCCATGTCAGATTCAAACTAACAGAGAGTTAACTCCTCCTGTAGCCCACGCTAAGAGAAGGGCTTCAAATGGCTATTTTATTAAGAACCATGTGTATTTGAGCCAAAAAAAAAAAACGAAAGGAACTTATAAGAGTTTTGACCAAAACGTTAGGGACAACAATGCACCTTTTCCCTAATAAAAATATAGATATTTGACAATGAATACATTCATATAAATTAATAATTTCTTTATTTCTTTAGTACATGTACCCTTTTTCTACATGTTAAAAACAGGCTATGGTTATTTCGTAAAAGTTATTTCCAACACTATTTCATATTATTTACAATTTTTTTTGTATAATTCACAATATTAGTCATGAAAATGATGTCATTACAGCATTAAAATCATTTTAAAAAAGTTTATAAATAAGTGCAAAAAAAAAAGATAAAAGAACAGTGACTATCACATGCCTATTAATTTATCAAATCATAATCGCCATCAATGGTTGCTAATTGGTTAGGCAACAACAGTCATGCATGTTCATCATTGATGGCGACTTCGATTGGCCCATGATCTATCTATTGACGAACTCACATTTTGACACAGTTCTAAACCTCAACCAAACAAAACAATTGATGCTTCGATCCAGCCCAAATGTTTCTCCAGCATTTGCTAAAAATTTGCAAAAGAAAAAAATTAACAATAATGATTCAAAGGAAAAAATTATTATAATACACCAAAAGCTCATAACCACCAAATTGCAAACATATATAATGATTTCAACCTAAACTGAGAATAATTCTACAACTCATTATGGAATTCAATGATAGAAAAAAATTAATATTGATATTGAAATGTCGGAATGAATTATAGTTGATAACGATTATTAGAAATATTTTTCAATTGTTGAAAATATTTTTGCTTAGGAGAACTCTAATTAATGGAAGGGAACATGAAATAAGTTGATGAAGTTTAAATTTTTTTTTTTTTACTTTTTCTTATGAAGTTTTGAGACAAAAAAATATTAGTAGAGAGATTTGAATTATCTGGGGCATAATTGTTATTTTTAGTAGTTGGTCAAAATCACCATGTATTGCACTTATGTGCTTTAGCAAAACAATTAATCAAATAGGCTATGTTTTTTTAATTTTTTTTTTTTATCACTATAAACTCTAAAAAAAAAAAAAACCTTTGGCACTTTAGCATATGGCTAAAATGCAATTGGTAGATTTCCATTAATTTAAGGATACAAAAGAACCAATAAGGAAAAAAAAGAAAGAAATGAAGTTTATTTGAATCAACCCTTGTTTGATTGATGCTCTCATTATAAAAGGAGACATATTGGGTTCACATACATTATTTTATATATATCTACCCTATTCACAAAGAGAAAAGGGGAGAGGAGAGGGAGAGAGAGAGAGAGAGGGTGGAGAGGAGACAAAAGAGTCCATTCTTGATTGTTAGCAACCAAAATTCAGTTAACAAATTTGTGTTGTTATCATGTTGTCTAATAGTATGTGATGAAAAAAATAATAATAATAAATCAGCATGTGATGGTGTAAATAATAAGAATTTTAAATTTTAAATTCAAATTTTATATATATAAAAAAATAAATTTTGAAAAAATTTTATTCGTTTACTTATCGATTCATTCGGTTTAAATTTTAAAATAGTCAATATTTTTATAACTACCGAATGCCAATGTAGATAAATAATAATAATAAAATAAAAAAACCCTCAAAAGTTTTTCCTTAGTTATAAGCTAAGCCACCAACTTTGGTAAACAAGGGGACACCATAGTTTCATATCACCGAAAGTAAAAAGGAACATTTTTATTACAAAAATTCAAAAAAAAAAAAAACATTGGACATCCTTAGCTACCCTAAATCATAACACCCAATTGCTCCTATGATTTGGGCTTCTAATATGTGTGTTTTTTTTTATTTCCTAAAAACCACTTAAAAACTAGTCAAAACCATTTTTATATAAGCTCAGTGCTATTTTTGTTTGGAAGATTAAGTTTAGTATATATATATTTACAATTTACATCAATCACTTAGAATGTCTTTGTATATATATTTAAATCACTACAAGATAAATAGTTCAAAGTATCATGATGGTGAACCCAAATAAGGAGCCATGTTGCTCAAGTGGTGCGATGTACAGTACCATCAAACAAGAAAGAAAGATAGAAAGAAGGAAAATTTCCTGCCAAACAATGACCATTATTAGATGCTTTTTTTTTTTTTTTTTTTGAACAGAAGACTACTATACAACATAGATGCTTAGTCCCCATTCAAATATCTGTATACATATGTATTTTTTATTGCTTGCTCATGGGATCACAAATCTTATTTTTTGGGCCCTATATACATGTGTGTGATACCCAAAATCTTGTCCATTTAGCAAATGGTCCATCCAAAGAAAAATAGAAAGCATATATCACTCATTGTTCTGCAATGCCATTTCTCTATCTCACACAACAAGCAAATGAATCTGGAGCTCTCTCCAACTCCAATTATATGGCTTTTGCAACTTTACACCCCCGAATATAGGATATCTTGTTTGCTCATATGATGATCTGGGTGGGCTATACCACACTAATTAAATTAAAAAATTCTTTTCAATTTTTTTAAAGAAAATATATATATATATATGGTGGGGCTATTTTGTATGACCCATAGGCATAGTGGGGGCAACGGGTATCTCTCCTTTCCAACAAAGAGACCTTGTCAAGTTGCAAAGCACAGTATTGAAGGGCAAAAAAAAATAAAATAATAATAATACATTGAGGGCCTCTTATTTTTATTATTTTTTTTATTAATTTGACAATTTAATTCATAATTTTGTTATTTTAACATATAAATTCATCTAAAATACAATTTTAAAATTTCTGTCAACATATATAGCATGAAATAGCAAATCAGTAAGTGTCACATCACAAAGATTTATCTGATAAAAAATTACAAGTAGAGGTGTCAAACTGACAAAAAGTGACAAATATAGGAGTGGTAGATGCATTATGATATCAGATTAGTGCATGTTAATGTATTTTAGATAAATTTAAGTGTTTAAATGGTAAAATAGTAAATTAAGATGATAAATTATATCAAATATAAGGAATGATTAATATATCATGCCCTAAAAAAAAAGAATAGGATCTTTCCCACGTTTGCTTTCCTTCAAGCAAATAGAATGCCATTTTGTTTAATGGTTGTTGATGAAATGACATGTCACCAAGCACCCCACTCCTTCAATAATCTTATACATTTGTACATCAAATACCTTTTTTATCAAGAGAGCAAACCCACATATAATAAGTTGTTAAAAAAATTAAAAAAAAAAACCCACATGTAATAAGCCTCCAGTTACTTAATTTTTCAATCCCATGAAGAATATTTCTGCACTACACTCTCATTGCTTATACAGAGAAAGCAAAGCAAGTGTGATGGGATTGCACTCAAATATGCTCTTTGACTATGCCTTTCCTATTAGCTTTGACCAACCAATAATAATACAGAGTGATAGAGACTAAAAATTAAATTAAATAAGTTCGGAAACAAATTGAATAGCCAAATAATACAAAAACTTTTAATAAAATATTAAAAAAATTATAAATTTAATTACCGATAAAGGTAGAAAGATGTCCTTTATATAACCTAATAACCAAGATGTGTGAATTGTCCGTATTGTCTCTCCAAAATGGTATGAAAATAGCCACCATGTCAAAAGAGAGAAAATTTTTTCTCATAAGTTAAAAAAAAATTAAATCAATTTATCAAACTTCTTATTGGCCCTAAAATAGGAACACTTTCTTAGACTAAAATCTTACTTATTGCCATCTCCTTGTTTGGAAATCATCTTTTTATTTTTTATTTTTTATTTTTTTTATTTTTTAACTTGCATGCACTTAATTTAGCTAGACAATGAAGCCTAAAAAACAAGCTAATCGAATATAAACGGTGAATCTGCGAGCTTAGGTTCATACGCACATAGCCCCCACGACAAATCAACAAATGTCTAATATTACTCCCCACCTTAGAATACTTATGGTACCTATCTATGTTTAAAATCCCATGCTATTTATATATGCTTCTTTTGACATTAAGATGCTTGAGGACTTTCACTTCATCATTTGTGCAATTCTTCCTTTAATTGCTTGCAATTTTAATAGTTTTGCTGTACCTTGATCCTAGTTAGGTACTGTGTTATTAGTGAATTTTGTTTAAAAAAAAATAAAGAACTTTTAGGTACCTTTTTGCATAGCTGAAATTGGATGCTCATTTCTATTTTCACTATTTGGATTACCTATGCCAACCCAACAATAGCCCAAGAATTACAATTTTGATATATATATATGGTGTTCAAAAAAGGATAAGGATCAAATTGTACTCCGAACTTTCCTACAAAAATTCACATTTAATTTTTATATTTTTTTGGTCCTGAATTTTTTCTTTTAAAATTATATTAAATTGAATCCTTTTTAAAAAAAATTACAATTAAGTTCTATATTTTAAAAAATGTAAATTTAACAATTGAGCAATGAAAAATTAATTTGATTAACAAAAAGAATTGATGAAATTTGTTTTAATATGTGTATCACTCAATTATAATATTTTTAATTTTTTTAAGTCTTTTAAAACTTTACAATCAAGTAATATCTATTTACAAACTTTCATCAATTTTTTTTTGTTAGTCGAACAAAATTTTTATTAACCTTTAAAATTAAAATTCTCTTTAATATATAGATCTTAGTAGCAAAATTTTTTATAAAAAAGGTTCCAATACAATCTAATTTAAAAAAAAGAAGTCCTTTTGAGACAAAAAAAAAAATTAAATGTAAATTTTGGAGTAAAATTGGGGTTTATTTTGACCCTTATCCCATTTAAACATCAGTCTTAAAAATATTTAATTATATGTTATTTATTTATGATGAATATATTAGCATATTTCATTTGAATATATAATACAATGTTTTTTGTCATTTAAAAAATTTAAACTATGACAATTAACATATACAACTGCAAAATAATTTATGATAATATATACACAAGCACAAAATAACTTTTTCCATAATTTGTCATAATAAACAATGACATGAAAAAAATAAATAAATAAACAACTGAATTTTAGTGTCTAATAACTAAAATCTTTATATTTTTAGCTATATAAATTATGATAATAAAGCTAAAATATTAAAAAATGTTAAAATTAGTTGCTATAGAATTTTAAAATTTGTAACAAAAAATTAAATTGTTGGTCATATATATATATATATATATATATATGACAATATATATACATATACAAGCAAGGTTATATAATATATATAGAGAGAGTATCTCTCAAGTTTAGGTAGAAACTCATTTCAAAAGAATCATTATTTTGTATATTATTATAATTAACTTTTCTTCAAAGCTTCTATAAAGAATAAGCTTATTCTTTAAGTAAATGCCCCATCTGTACATTTTTACAATCAATACTCAATTTTATACCAACAAATTATGGCAATTACACTTTCAAAGTGAATATATTCAAAGAATTTGTGGGTGCAGCCAATAATTCCAATCAAATAACTAAAATTACAAATTAATATATATTTTTTTACATATCAAATTAATTTAATAATATTCAAGCTTTTCTTGTTTTAGAAAAATATTTTTTTATTAATATATAAAAATTTCAAATAATCTAAGTACTAAAAAATGGATATCATTTATTTTAGGAAATATTTTTTCTTTTTTTATTAATAAAAATGTTTCAAATAATCTAAATTCTTATAAGAACTATACAATTAGGAATTAATAATAAAATTAAAATTCCAACTATGCACTTTAAGATTCTTTTGGAGAGAAGTGGCTATTAGATATTTTCTGTACTTTTTGATATTTTTGTGTTCTTAGAAAATTAGTCAATAAAAATTATTTTCTTGCTAAAATGAAAAATTAAATCATTTTCTTAAAAAAAATGATATTCTCTTTTCAAAACAGAGTCATTTTTCAAGATTATACAAACTTAAAAAAAGAAAAATTAATAGAAAATTATAAATAAATCCAACTGATATAAAAAGTTCAAAATAACTTTTAGCAATAAATAAATTAAAAATGTAATATATATAAATAAAATAAATATTTTAAAATTCATTTTTATTTAAATAATAAAAAATTTCAAGTGTAGAAATTATACATTAAAAAACGTTTTTTCTCAAAAGATATTTTTCTTATTGAAACTATTTTCTGAAAACGAACAAAACCCTTTTTTTTTTTTGTAGAAAGCAATAATAATAGTAAGATTAGCTAAAAATAAAAATCTTAAGTTTGTTTATGTTGGATAGTAGGCAAATTTACTTCTCATTGAAACCACAACCTTTTAGTTATTAAAGTGATTTGAGATCTATTTTGCCAAATATTGACAATTCTCTTATTTTCCTAGTTTACATTTGGAGAAATTGTGTTATGATATATTTCTTTTTGCATTAAAAAAGGGGCTGAAATGTTTAGACTCAAACCATACAAAATTTAGAATAACTAAACCCCCATAACATTCTTAAATAGAATATCTACTTGAAGGATTTATGCTATGGTATAATTTTTTTTTATATATATTTTTCCTCTTTAAATTATTGTACAAAAGCAAAAACTAGTATAATTTTTTTTAAAATAAAGCAGCTTAGTGAAAGTATCAGAGGTGCACCAGGGCATCCCTGCTAACATGGCATTTCCTTAGTATCAACATCACACACCCTCACTAAGAAAATATTATTAATAAATAAAATGAATAAAGTTAACAAGAACAACCCCAAAGGCAAAAACAACATCTAGAAAGGAAAAATAACGAAAACGATAGCTATAAAGACCCGTCGCATCTTCACAAACAAGATCATTATAGATTAACGGGTATGAGGACCACCAGTGATCAGTATGCATATGAACTGCCAAGGAGGTGAGCTTGTCTGTAATAAAGTTGCCTTCTCAGTAAACATGAGAAATGTAAAAAACGAATTTTGTTGAGAGAAGCAAGGCATTAATGCCAATCTTTGTGCAAGGACCAAGGAACTTCAGTGCGTTTATTTTGAATCAAACGGACTACGTTGGAAGAATCACTCTCGATCTAAAGAGGATGAAAGATGTATCGAAGAGAAAAATGAACTACCTTCATAACTGCGATCATCTCAGCTTCAAAAGCAAATTTGGAGCCTAACGGAACAACAAAAGCTCTAACTGACATACAATTGAACAACCAAAAAATGCCTCCTGCACTCGATGAGCCCGGAGCTTCCTTTGCAACTCCATCAGTGTTGACTTTTTAAACCAACCAGGCATCGGCGAAAATTAGCAGATTGAACGAAGAACAGGACCTGGTTTTGGCAAACCAATTAATTGGAGACGTCGAAGAATAAGCAGCTCAGACTGAGAGTTGCTTATATGACCAACTTGAAAAATCTCCACCTCCTTAATGAATTTACAAAGAGAGCAGTCAACGATGTTGAGAGGCACAAAGGTGTTATTAAAAATAACTTGATTACGGATCTACCATAATAACTAAAATGTTGAGGCTACACTAACTCTCTAAAGAACTATGAGCTGACTAGAAAAATTAATCATAGAAGCAGCCTTAAAAAGTTGTAATGAAGAGCCGAAAATGGAAAAATGAACTTGGAAAAGATCTTGAAGAGCCTTCCAAAGGGTAGTCGTATAAGGACATGAAACTAACAAATGCTCGATCGTCTTAATATCATTCATGCAAAGATGACAACAAGAATCAAAATTTAATGCCTTATGTTGGACGATGTCATCCGTAGGCAAGCAATGGAGGAAGGCTTTCCAACAAAGAACAACTCGATTGGGAGGGAGGTAATGCCTCCAAAGAGTAAGACCCCAAGCAACTTTGAGACTATGAGAACGATAAAAATGATAAGCCCATTTAACAAAGAATGCCCTATTAAGAGAAAAATGCCAAACAAATTGATTCTGAGGAGTTGTCGAGAAACACATATTATTCAGATCATGAACAATATCCGGAAAGGTTTTGGAAAGATTATCCGAAAAGTGCCACTTGCCACCCTAAAAAAAGAAATCCTTGATAGAAGCTACCAAGTTTTTACGATGAGAAGTAGGGATGCCCACCCTATTTACGATAGTATACCCAAAGAAGTTTGAAGTCCAAAAATTGACAGTCAAAATATCACAAGGGATCCATTGCAAAGAACTTTGTAAATTTGAATAAATACCTTTAATAGAGGGTCAAATCGAAGAATGAAAGAAAAAAGTTCTCGGAGCACCAAATCTCAAAAATCTCATTCTAAAAAAATTGTAAATAAAATTATCACTAGAACAAAGCTTCTAAGCAACCCTGCTAAGCATAGCATTATTAAGACATAAAAAACATTTTAAGCCAATTCCACCTTCGTCAAATGGCGAACAATACTTATCTTAACCTATAGAGACAAGCTTTTTGGAGTGACCAGTCCATAAAAAATTCTTGATAGATTTTTCAATAGCTTTAAGAAGAGAGGTAGGCCATTTGAAGATCATAACGATGTGTAATAAAGAACCATAAATTTAAGAATTAATTAGAGCCAATCTGCTTGCCATGGAGAGAGTATGTCCCTTCCATGAATCCATTTTATCAACAACCCGATCTGCAAGAGATTTCAACCAACGAAATTTTCTTTAAAATATCTGCAAATTAAGGATTTGATACTTATTTTATCCGTTAAAAACAATTTTTTACAACCCGATGAATAGTTAAGTGGTAGCTTCTCTCCAAGAGCATCTTGAAATATAAGTTCGATTCCTGCCATCGTCGGTTTAAAGGAGAATGACTGCTCCTTATTATATAGTCCATTAAAATTTAAGTTTTATGACCTCTCTATTAAATTTTTTTTTCCACATGTGGAATTGATGTATTAGAATTGGCAAATTTCTTTTACTATGGGTTCCATACAATTATTTGTCTTATCTATTTTTTTTATCTCTACTTGAATTTTTATCACGGTTAAAAAACAAATAGCAATTATCCTCTTTTCTTTTTTTTAAAAAAAATAAAGAAAAGAATCGCTATTATCCATAATCTCAGCTTCAACATCTAAAGTAACGTCCCTTATATACCTATAATAACGTTTTCTAAAATTAGTCCAAATGATAAAAAGTGTAAACATCTTATTGAAAAGAGAAAGATTCAAATCCTCCATAGTGTTAAAAATTAATAATCTCTATCACGTGCTAAAAAAATCATTCGAAGTAACCTGCCATACATTGAGTTGCTTTTATTAAATGTTATTGCAAATGTGTTGAAATCGAGTGTATAATGTAAAATGCAAATATTTTTTTATAGATAATTACTAATGTTAATTTGAATCAGCAACATATTGAGTAATTAAATAATAATTTTTTATGATATTAAAATAATCATAAATTCAACCTATGAGAACACTTTTTTTTTATACAATCATGTAAGAGAAATTTCTCCCATCCCAACTCATTAAGCTACTAGCAACTAATAAAATAAAAGAGTTTTAAATTTTTCTCAAGTATTATAGGAAGACAAAAAGATAACACCGGAAATTTTACAATAATTCTGCCCCATATATGGTTGGAATGCTAAATTAATAATATCAAATCGGATTCACCGTGTGCTATTAGATTTTGGTTTTTATCACTTTAATTAAATATTAAATTTTAATTATTAGTTAGTATATAAAGATATTATTGTTTGAATTAGCAATATAT
>CATIWM010315019.1:0-10906 GCA_949671775.1 Mallotus repandus | reverse complement strand
ACTAGAGGCCATACATTTGGGTGGCTTGGCTATTGATTCAAGAGTTGAACCAAAAGTAATCCATTATAGTAGATTACTTGTGGTCTACATCAAACACTAGGAAATTGTAAGTATTACGCAACTTAGAATTCCTTGGTTGTTATTTATACATGTTGATGTATTGTTAGCTATATGTTTAAATGCAAAATGGATTCATGGGAATGAAAATTCTTCATATGATGAAGGGTTATGAGAAAGTGAATTTTTTGAAATTTACTCAGGTTAGTGCTTACCACACTACTCTTAAAGCCTAAGTAGCATAACCAATTTCCTTTCAGTGGTATCAGAGCATCATTTTGCACTTAACATATGTTAAGTTTTATGTTAGTTACAAGTGTTGTGGCTAAATATACAATAGTTACATCTTATTTAATATATGTTTGACATATATGAATGGATTGATCATGGGCTAGGTTACATCCTTGATTTGTAATAATAATTAGTTTTATTATTTGCTATGTAATTAAGAGTTAGTTATATAGAAATATGATGTAATTTTAACCTTGGAATGCCAAGGATTCAATGTAATTCACAAAAGTTGTGAAAATGGAAGCTTGAAGCGTTCAAGAAGGGAAGTGGAATTGACTTGGCACCACCGTGACGACTCAGGCATGACTCAAAACACTTACCCTTTGTGGCAACTTGGCACATGCACCCTCTGTAATGAGTCAGCACACCCATAACGAGTCGACACAGTCCCTATTTCATCTTTTGGTTGTAAGGCCATTTTGTTATTCTAAGAGTTAGAATAGAATAGGTTTATGATCACTCCATATGTGCAGCCATCTTGCATGTTCTATGTACATATGTGCTATATATGAAAGCATGCTAAATGTGATGCCATTTAATATTCATATGAGATATGTATATATGAAAAATGCCATGCTTAGTATACATGTGATGTATACAATATTAAAATGGCTAATATGCAAAGTGAGAAAATAAATGTAGACCCAAAATCTTCCAAAACAAATTTAGGTCAAGGCTCTCCATTGAAGCAATAACTTGCATGATTTTGGATTATGTGCATCGGCTATGGACACATAGGGGTGTAAATGAAATCCAAGAGATTCAAGTAATGTTATTGTTAAGCATGAGATGTTGTGGGTGTATAAACACACTGCATGCCAAGAATGATAAATAGGCATATCTGAGGTGTGTAGTGTTCAAGTTTATACATTTCACTGATTCAATGGTGTAGACCTAACTAATACCAAAGGCCAAGAACGACAATGTGTACTTGAGGCCCGTAACATTAGGAGCCAGATTGATGGAACCTCACATGAGATGTGATGGCAAGAGTTGCCTACTTAATAAGAACTAAAATTTGAAGAATAGTAATGTGTACCTGAGGGTTATTAGTGATCATTAAGAACTCCACCACCTACTAGAAATCCATCCAATAAGGGATTTCCATTTCCTACTTGGAAGTGTAGGATTCACTATGTTAGTGGGAGACTATTTTGATTAAAGACCATATCTAATGGTAAAATTACAATGTCAACGAACTAATTAATCTTGTTACCTTTGCATAAAATTGATAATATGAGACCTTCAAACCCACTTTTAGTCATACTCGACCAACATAGGCTCACAGGCCCTAACTTTATTGATTGGCTTAGGAATCTAAAAGTTGTTTTAGCTTTCGAAAAGATTCTATATATATTAAATCAATCACTACCCGGTCCTCTTCTTAATAATACTTCCTAAGAGGAAAATGATACTCGAGCAATAAGGAATGATGATGATTTCTAAGCATGATGCATAATGTGGGCTTCAATAAATACCAAAATCCATCGGCAACATGAGAAGTACACAAATGCTAAAGAAATCCTACTTCACCTATAAGAGTTATTTAGTGAACAAAGTAGGACCGCAAGATATGAAATATCTAAGCGGTTATTTCATGCTAAGATAAGGGAAGGTGAGGATGTAGGAGTCCATGTGAACTCCATGATTAGATCAATGGAGGAGCTAAAGAGTCTAGACTTCACAATGGACTGCCATCTCCAATTAGATTTGATCCTTTAATCATTTCTTGAATCTTTTGGCCAAACAATTGCAAATTTCCATATGAATAAAATAGAGTGCACTCTTGTGGAGCTTATGAACATGCTAGTGACAGCCCAAAAGGCTATCCAAAGTGGCAAGGTGAAGGATCTTGCTCTTATTGCATCTTCTAGTAAGACTAAGAAGAAAGGCAATAAGAAAAAGAAAGGCAAGACAAGTGTTGTCAAGCTTAAGGGTGGCATAGCCAAGAATAAAGGCAAGGCCAATGTGAGGGAAGAGCAAGACAAGGGAAAGTGTTTCCATTGTCAAGGAGAAGGGCATTAGAAGAGGAATTGTCCTAAGCTCCTTGAGTATTTCAAGACAAAAGGAAAGGGCAATCATAGAGAAGGTGAGACTTTCTCTAATTTATTTACTTCTAAATGTTCTAAGAGCTGATCTAATGCATGGGTATTGGCTACTAGTGTTAGTTCTCACATTTGTTTATCTTTACAGGATCTAGCAAATGAGAGAAGGTTGAGGCCTAATGAAGTAACCTTAAAGCTTGGCAATGGAGCAAGTGTTGCGGCCAAGGCTATAAGATCTACTTCTATTGATTTGTATGATCATATTTTGTTGTTAGATGATGTATTATATGTACCTAATGCCTATACAAATATTCTCTATTTCTAGTTTGACTAGAAAAGGTTATGAATTTCTTTTCAAAAGAGACGTTTGTAATATTTACTTTAGAAATAATAAAATAGGCATGGGTTATTTAATACATGGTTTTTATTATGTTGATAATACTTCCAATAACAATGAGCCTCAATTTAATGTGAGTAATGGAAATGTAATACTAATTGAAAATGCCTCTAACTCTAAACATCTATGGCACTTGAGATTATGTCATATTGCGGAAGATAGGATCACGAAGTTGGAAAGGATGGGAATCTTAAGCAATCTTGAATCCGCATTCAATCCAACTTGTGAAGCTTGTCTTTAAGGCAAGATGACTAGATCACCATTTGTTGGACAAATGAAACGAGCCAAAAATGTGTTGGAAATCATACATAGTGATGTATGTGGACCATTTACTGAAATGGTTAGAGGTGGTTTCTACTACTTTGTAACCTTTATAGATGATCTATCAAGGTTTGGGTACTTGTTTCTTATGAAGAACAAGAGTGAATCCTTTGAAAAGTTCAAGCAATTCAAAGCCCAAGTAGAAAACGAAATTGGGAAAAGTATTAAAACTCTAAGATCAGATTGAGGAGGCGAATACTTAAGTACCGAGTTCATTGAGTTCTTAAAAGAACATGGCATTACATCACAATTCACACAGCCTGGAACACCTCAATTGAATGGTGTGTCTGAAAGGCAGAATCGTACTTTATTGGATATGGTACATTCAATGATGAGCTACAATGATCTTCCCATTTCACTTTAGGGTTTTGCACTCCAAACAACTTGCTATATCCTTAATTGTGTTCCATCCAAATCCATTACTACTACAACATATGAGATATGGCATAGTAGAATACCAAGTCTTAAACATGTTAAGATTTGGGGATGTCCGGCTTTTATTAAAAGGCTAAAATCAGATAAGTTGGATGTGAAATTGATTAAAAGAAGGTTTGTTGGATATCCTAAAGACAATTTAGGGTATTACTTTTATCTTCCTATTGAACAAGTTGTTGTTGTTGTAAGTAGAGATGCTATTTTCCTTGAGAAAGAGTTTCTAAAGGAAGGAAGATAATGTTAGATGAGGAGTTATTTAAAAAAGTCCAACAAATTGATCAAATGAACATTGATCAACCCGAAGAGCCTATACCAATTGAAAATGTCATCACACCGACTCCTAGAAAATCTAGTAGGGTATCTCGTCTTCCGGAGAGATACAGTTTACTTCATGATATGCAAGAGTTGTATGTTCATGAAGAAAGAATTCATGTTGATGATCCTACTATATATGAAAAAGGTTTATGTGATAAAGATTCTTCAAGATGGATTAAGGCTATGAGAGCCGAAATGGATTCCATGTATGCAAACCAAGTTTGGACACTTATTGATCATCCTGAAGGTATAGTACCTATTATGTGTAAATGGATCTTCAAGACAAAGATTAGTGCAAATGGAAAGGTAGATACCTATAAAGCTTGGCTAGTAGCGAAACAGTTTTGCTAAAGGGAAGGGGTTGACTATGAGGAGACCTTCTCACCCATAGCCATGCTTAAACCCATTCGAACTCTTCTAGCTATAGCCGCACACTATGATCATGAGGTTTGGCAAATGGATGTCAAAACTGCCTTAATGGTTATATTGAGGAAGACATATTCATGGAGTAACCCAAAGGTTGTGAATCTAAGGAAGGCTCAAAGGTGTGCAAGCTTAATAGATCTATCTATGGCTTAAAACAAGCTTCAAGGATTTAGAAATATCGTTTCAATGAGGCTATTCATTCTTATGGTTTTATTAAGAATGAAGATGAGCCATGTGTTTACAAGAAGGTTAGTGGGAGCCAACTCACTTTCTTTGTCTTTTATGTGGATGACATTTTATTAAATAGAAATGATGTCAGAATGATGACTAATGTGAAAGTATGGCTATTTAAAACTTTCTCTATGAAGGACTTTGGGGAGGCAACCTATATTCTTGGGATTTGAGTCTATAGAGATAGATCGAAGAGAAGGATAGGTTTATCCCAAAGTCTTTACTTGGAAAAGGTGTTGAAGAGGTTCAACATGCTTGATTTTAAGAGACGATCATTACCATTTAGGCATGGTGTTCATTTATCCAAGGGAATGTCTCCCAAGACACCCGAGGACATTGAACAAATGGCCAAAGTTCCTTATGCTTCGAGAATAGGAAGCATAATGTATGCTATATTGTGTACAAGGCCTGATATTGCCTATGTTGTTAGTGTGACTAGCAGGTTTGAATCCAATCCAGGTTTAGAACACTGGATAGCAGTTAAGTCAATATTTAAGTACTTGAGAAGCACTAAAGATTTGATCTTAATTTATGGAGAAGGTGATTTGTAAATAAATGGCTTCACAGATTCTGATTTTTAATTAGATGTGGATGATAGAAAGTCTATCTCTGGGTTTATGTTTATCTGTAATGGAGGTGTAGTGAGCTAGAAGAGTTCCAAGCAAAGTATCACTAATAATTCCACTACAAAAGTCGAGTACATAGCTGCATTAGATGCTGATAAAGAAGCTATTTGGATTAAGAAGTTTATAACTGAACTAGGAGTGGTTCCTTCCATTGAGTTACCAATTCCTCTCTATTGTGACAGCAATGGAGCCATTGCTTTGGCAAAGGAACAAAGGTCTTACCAGAAATCAAACACATAGAAAGGAACTTCCATATTATCAGAGAACTTATTGGGAAGGGCGATGTGCTCATGCAAAAAGGTAGCTTCAGCTAACAATATGGCTGATCCATTGACTAAAGCGCTTACCCAGCTGCAATTAAACCATCATCTTGAGAAGATGGATATTAGATATTGTAGTGAATGGTGCTAGTGCAGGTGGGAGATTGTTAGTAGAAATATGCCCTAGTGCCATTTTTGTAATGTAAAAGGACATTGTAAATTATCCTTGTGGCAATACAATATTCATTTAAATAAAGTGTTTATTTATTTGAGTATTTATCTTTTATTATTATGTCAAATAAATTTATTATTAAGAGTTGATAATATGAGCAACAAATTTATTTAGTACATATGCTATAAATTATTCATAGTCAATTAATTAATATTTGGGTAATATTAATTAGACTATCACATTTGTCTATTTTCTTTGATTTGTATATGATGCTAATAGTGGGAGGTAGTGAGTCTTATGCTACTTGATATGAGACATCAGAATAGACATGTGGATACTCATGTAATGAATGGATTGAACAGTGATGTTAGATTTGTGATCACAAGGATATTCACTTATAGTCAATGATCACAGTCTAGGTCATAATGGTGCATATAGTCCTTTGTCCTGAGGTGGCATAGTTATCCACGTTTGAGTTGTTAGGGTTTATTACCGCTTATATACTTGTGTAATTCTCACATGGGTATATGGCGTGTGGTGGCTCTAGTTAGTTAAGTGTAGGGATGAGTGTTCTATCAAGATGGGATTCATTGCATGGAGTGAACTGGGATAGATCCTATACTATCTAAGTTTATTCTTGATGAATAAGTTCCTGGCTAGGACAAACATAACACAGTCTGAAAGAGTTTCAGTGCTAGAAAGTGTTTCTAGAATTTGTTATATTTTATCAAGAATTACTTGAGATAAGGGCAAATAATAAAGCTATTGGAGTTTGATTAAACCTTGACTCTAGGCTATGTCAGGATCTTGAAATGAAGGGATTTTAGTTTACGATAATTATAATCAAAGGGTTCATGTGAATCATTATATGGATTCATTTCTAATTGGGTAGTTGTGATATCGATGCTAGGGGTCACTCATAACTTATGAGAACTAAATGTGTATAATTGGGATTTTCACATTTAAGCTTGAAAGAGTTTCAAATAATATCAAGAGTTGATATTATATTCTCATTGCTAATTAGACAAGAACTGAGTAAGTCACACCTAAAAGAGTTTTTCCATATCACCTTATTAATCTAATTATTTATTGAAAAGTTTATTAAATTAATTAAGATTAATGGAATTGGATTTATGCTTTGAGCAATGATTCTAACATATCATGAAATCTAATTCCACCAAGAGTTTAATTATTAAATGCTTGATTAATATGAGATATTAATTAAAGCATTAAATAAAGAATATTTGTTGTTTCCTTTTGGACTTGGATTAATGGCCTAAAGATTAATTCGAAGCCCATCAACCTAAGGCCCAATTGATTGATGGAATGGGCTTGGGCCAAGTGTTGGCCCAACCAAAAGGCCCAAGTCCATCAACTAGACTCAATTAATTTATGGATTAGGCTTAGCCTAAATATTGGCCCAAGAGTTGGCCCAATAACCAAGCCCAAGTCCATTAATCAATATAAAGTCATTCTGGCGTATTAGGGAGATTTTATCTCTTATGTGTGTTTTGTTAACTTTGGGGCAAGTTAAGTTAGTGGGTTGTGTAGAGAATATATATGTGGATTAAATACATGAGATTTGTTTAAAGTATCTACAATTATTTTCTACACTTATTAGATATTTACATAAATTACACTCTTAACTATGTCACGAGGTGGCATGTAAGGTGTCTTCCTAATGATGATGGTGTAAGAGATATTTAATATGTGTATGTCTAATTAACCCTAATTTTTCAAAAAAAAAAAAAATATATATATATATATAACCTTAAGAAGAGTTCTAAGGTGTGAGAGATTCCATTAAGGGTCAGTGGAGGTTGTAGAGATTGAAAAAGCAATATACCAAAAGGAAACACAACATATACCAAATATATACTCTTTGTTCTTGCTTAACGGATTAAGTTAGTTCAAGTTTCTTTGGGTCACAAGAGAGGTGCTTGGAACTACCCTTGATCAAAGGCAAGAAGGTGATTGGAAGGCTTTGGTGTTTCAAGTTAGAGGCCATACATTTGGGTGGCTTGGCTATTGATTCAAGAGTTGAACCAAAAGTAATCCATTGTAGTAGATTACTTGTGGTCTACATCAAACACTAGGAAATTGTAAGTATTCCGCAACTTAGAATTCTTAGGTTGTCATTTACACATGTTGATGTATTGTTACCTATGTGTTTAAATGCAAAATAGATTTATGGGATTGAAAATTCTTCATGTGATGAAGGGTTATGAGAAAGTGAATTTTTTTAAATTTACTCTACTTAGTTTAGTGCTCACCAAACTATTCTTAAAGCCTAAGTAGCATAACCGATTTCCTTTCAATAATAACATGAGAACATAAATAAAATGCAAAGCAACTAATTCAATTATCATTATAACATAGACTTTAAAAAAGAAAAATGTTAAAAGAAAGTGGAAGAATCAAATAGTATTTCGAATAAATTACACCTTAGTTATGTCTGTTTTCTTTTTCTCTTTCTTTTCTTTCATGATGGTGTTATAGCTACAACAATCGACTTCAAATCACTTTTAGACCAATTGATTTCATCCTCTACATCCAAGGCTGTAACTTGAACAAAATTTGGATGGAATTATTCACCATGTTGATATGCTTCATTTAAAAGGTCTAAATGTTTAATATCTTCATCTAATTGTAATGGCTTTGCATACAAGTCACGAGGTAGAGTCTTTCACACAACATGCCAACCTTTATTACAATTATTAATGGCATAGAAAACCTGTATAGTTTGGCTTGATAACACAATGGCTCGCTTATTTTGAGCAATCTTTGGAAATTAACACTAACAATACCATACTTATCAATTTTCACCCCTTTTTCTCTATTATGTACATCCCACCATTTACAACGAAATAACACTAATCATTTTCCCTAAGATATTGCATTTCAAGAATCTCAGTTAAGACCCCATAGTAATCAATACTTCAGTATCTATACCACTCTCACCAATCACAACCACACTACTATTTTGAGTCCTTAAACCCTTTTCATGTTCTTCTATATGAAATCTATACCCATGGCAAATTTAACCTTTAAAACTTGTCATATATTATGAGGGACCATAAGACATAGAAAGCAAGTCTTCCATTTTTACACTTTTATCATTCTTATACAGTCTTGCCACCTAAATAAAATAAATATATTTTCACTAGTTAATGCAATCATTTACTATAAAAAATTTTAAACCAATTAATGAAATGTTTATCTCACTCTTTGTTAGATAAATGTTGCAACCTATTTGCCTCAAAATTTGAATACTCTCAACATAAATTTTTTTAAAAAAAGTATTTTATATTGAAATAAATAAATTAAGAAATTATTAAAATGAATAATATACACTTGCTAGAGAAAAGGCTGGACTTCATCACAATTTTTTTAAACATAAATATGAGCTTGGTGTAATTCATCTGCATCAACTTCATGTGATTTGCCTGCTCTTAAAGTTCGTCTAAGATGGAACAAATTTCCAACCCTTTGCCAAGTTCATCCACACTATTTTCATAAAGACACTCACGGCGGTTGAACTTTATATCCATGTCTTTTAAGTACCTTGAAAAAAGCATCAAACACTCATTTGCAATCTAGCCCTCAATAATTGAACCCTCTAGACAAGCAAAATTTTGAATAAGAGACTTTAAGGTGTACATTGTTCATTCCACAAAATACATCCACCAATATTGAACAGGTCCAACAATTTTAGCTTCATTAGCCAAATGAATAGGCAAATGCACCATGACATCAAAAAATGAAGGTGGGAATGTCTTTTCTAATTTGTAAAGTATTATAGGAATTTAGGCTTCAATTTGTTCTAATTCATCCATATGTAAAATTTTTGCATAAAGTACATTGAAAAACACAGACAATTCAAAAAGAGGTTTACACACTATTTTAGGATGAAGATCATAAATTGCAAAAGGTAGTAAATATTGCAAAATAACATGGCTATCATGACTCTTCAAACCAAAAATGTTGTGGTCTTTAAGATTGGCACACTGAGAAATATTGAAAGAAAACCCATCAGGAACTTTCAACTATTTTAAAAAAAGGAAAAACTTATTTTTTTCTCTAGAAGACTTATTCCTTTATTAGGTACAGCTGTAGCTTTATATTCATTGCTTGCAAATCAAGACAAATTTTAATAGTATCTTTTGTCTTCCCTTTGATATTCATAATTGTTCCAAGTATACCATCACATATGCTCTTCTCAATATGCATCATATCCAAATTATGTTATAACAATTAGGTCTCCTAATATGGTAGTTAAAAGAATATACTCTTCTTATTCCAATTGTCCTCCCTTCTTCCATGCGTAATTTTGACTTTTTTTTCCAGGAGCTTTTGTCAATATCATTCCATCAAGATCTTTCACCTGTTCTAGTACACAACTACCAAAAATAGGCCATGGTGTAATCTTCATTCCTTTATGATATCAAATGAATCCTTATCATCATGCTATCTATGAGTAGTTGAGAGAAAATGATGATGCCCCATGTAACATTATTTTTTGCCATTTGCTACTCTTATCCATGAAGTTTCCTTATTACAATAAGGGTAAGCCACTTTTACCTTAGTATTCCATCCAAAAAAATTCCCATATGCAAGAAAGGCATAATAGTCTATAACAAGGAATCATGCTATTGAAAATTCTTTTTGTGAATGCATTAAATGTCTCAACTCTAAATTCCCACAACTCATTTAGTTTTTCTATCAAAGGTTAAAGAAAGACATCAATTGCATCCCAGGACCCTTAGCCCCTAGAACAAGCATTAACAAAATAATATTGAACTATTTCATGCACATCCAAGGTGGTAAATTATATGGAATAAGTATTCCCAGCCAAATGATGTATGATGTCTTTGAATTTTCAAATAGTTAAAAACCATCATTGGTAAGGCCAAGTCTTACATTATAAGGGTTTGAGGAAAATGACTTGTGAAGCTCATCAAAATGCTTCCATGTTTTTGAATCAGCTGGATGTCTCATTACTCCATCATAGACTCTTTTATCAAAATGGCACCTCATTAAAGATGATGTCTTTGTTGACATAAACAAGTTTTGAAGCCTAGGTTTTTGTGGGAAATACCATAATGACTGCTTTGATATTTTCTTACCATTTATTTTGAACTTGTTCTCCTTACTATAGTTATCAACCTTCCATCTAGAGGCACCACCAGCCTTACAAATGTTAGATTTTTTTATCATCCTTCCAATACAACATACAATGATTTTCATAAGCATCAATCTTTTTCATAGGAAAGGCTATGATCATGAATTATCTTCTTTGCCTCATAGTAGGAAATTGGCAAAGTAGAAAA
>CATIWM010315003.1:0-17903 GCA_949671775.1 Mallotus repandus | reverse complement strand
CTTTTTATTTATTTTTATTTACCTTTTTTTCTTAATCTTTTAATTTGTACAACATTTTTTTGGTTGTTTGTGTTGTTGTTTTGGCATTAATTTAGTTTTTTTGTTGCTTCAACTTTATATTTTATAGGGATGTAACCGAGTCGAAACGCTCGTGATTCACTTGAAGCTTGGCTAAAAAAAGTTCATTCAAGTTTATTTGTTAAACTAAACAAGCCGAGTCCAAATTTTATTTTGAGGCTCATAGAGCAAATTACATTTTTCTCCTTGAAATTTGACTTAATTTACGTTTGCCTCCCTCTTTTTTAAAAGTTAAACTTTTACATCGCCCAACTTTTATTTTGTTAACATTTGAGGACTTCCATTAGGGTTAAACTTTTTCATTAAATACCATATAAAAAGACTAAAATGCCTTTTAAACAATAAATAACTATAATTGACTATAAGACACTAATAATATTTACAAGATATTTTAATCCTTTGTATTTAACAATATTAAATATATACATTTCTTACTTAGGTGGATATTAAAATATTACCACAAAAACATTTATAACAACAAAAAAATCATATGCAATATGAAATATATCATTATATGATAAGGACATTCAAAATTATTTTTATTTTATTAATTTGATAATTTTTTTTGTGTGTTTATTGTAGTTGATTTAAAGACTTGATTGTTAGTAGCATATGATTTATTATAGATATAAGTTATCATTAGTATTTATGTGATTTATAGTTAATTATAGTTTTTATTATTTGGAAGAGTATTTTAGTCTTTTTATATGCCACTCAACAGAATATAATGTCTAACCTTAACGGGAGTTCTTAAATGTTAATGAAATAAAAATTGAAGTATGCAAATATTTACTTTTGAAACAAGAGGGAGGTAAGTGTAAACTAAGTCAAATCTAAGGGAGGAAAATGTAATCTGCTCATTTTATATTGATGTATAATTTGTTAGATATATTTGTGGCTCTTCTATCAAATTTTTGGATAATTTTCGCATTTTGATTGTTTGTTGTTACTCTTTGATGTTTAAGTTTAGTGTTTAGTATTGGTATGATTCTTGGTTTATTAGGTGGTTATTGTGCATGTTAGACTATATTTTTTTGTGTAATGATCTTTTACACCTTATTTTAGTAATAATATTTTCTTTCTCTTTGAAAAAAAAACCCATCTAAGAGAAAGCACACTTTTTTTTTTCATAGCTAGGCTAGCTGTAGGAAAAATCATTTATCAAACCATTAAAAATCATGCCACTTAAGTCGCATGACGAAAATATAAACTAGAAGCACTTCACAACTTAGCTACAAACATTAAAATTCCACACTATAGTTACAAGCTACTTGGTCCTCCAATCTAGTAATAAGCATTTCTTGACATTTAGTTTTCTATTTGTCTATTTTTCTGCAAAGAGCTCTTGATCTTATGCAATTCACGTATTGTATCTTTCATCTCCATTCTGTCTCTTGGCTGTTCCATTGAACATGCAATTCCAATTCTCAGTGCAAAGATGATGTAGTTCCTAAATCTTCCTTTTTCAACTTCAGATAGAATTCTTGGATCCACAACATCCATCACTCAGTGAGGCAAAAATCTCTCAACAAAAATATGAAGTTTTAGATCATCTTCAAAATGTTCATCTGTTGGTTTTTTTCCTGTAAACATCTCCAATAGCAAAATTCCATAGCTATAAACATCTCCCTTTGTAGAAAATGTGTCACCCATGCCGTACTTTATGACTATACACGACATTAGCTAGCATTATTACGAGATGTATGAAAAGGATAGTATGGAATTTAAAAGGCTAATTGGTATACAAAAATCATGTTTGTGGCTTTTTGTAAATTTATCTCAATTTTTTAAATTTAACAAAAATCTTATAATTTTAAAAATTATTTACAATTTTAGTACATTTTTCACTTTAACAAAAATTAATAAAAAGGTCCATATAATCATTCTTTTTAAAAAAGTCACAAATGTCACATGTGCATTTTTTTTTTATTAATTTGGATCAAATTGCATAAAATTACAAATATTGACCAAATAGGATATCATTGCCAAATTTTAAAGATTAGAATAAATTTATAATAAGTTTGAAACATTATAATTTTTTATACCAATAAATCAATTTCAAAACATGTTTCAAGTTTTAGATGTTGTGACATGTGTCAAGTTTATTATAATTTTTAGTGCAATCCAACTAAAACAAATACAAGTGTCTAAATTGATCCCTCGAATAATAATTTTGCTGCTAAAAGAAAAATAATTTAATGTCATATGCCACAAGAAAACATAAAATTAATTATTTCTTTATTAATTAATTTGGAAAGAAAATGCACCTGGAGCAGTGAAGCCAATAAATCCCTTGAATGCTCTAGAGGTACTTTGATGTTGTTGAATCTCACTAGAAGTTGAGGAGACAATCTTAGCCAAGCCGAAATATCCAATGTGGGCTGTCATATCCTCTCTCAAAAGCATATTACTTAGATTTAGATCATCATGCACAATTGTTGATGAGCTACCATTATGAAGATACTTAATGGCAACAGTAACATCAATCGTAATGTTTAACCTCTATATTACTTTCAGACTTGTTGATTCTATTTATTGTCTATCTTCTCATCCACTTCTTGTATGCAACCATTTCTCCAGACTTCCATTTGTCATAAATCCATATATCAGAGCCTTGAAATCATTGCCCTGAAAGTGAATGCTTTAGTAGACACTCAGTAGCTTTAAGAGATTCCTGTGTTGAATGCTTCTAAGAGCTTTGCATTCTGACATGAAACTACTTGAAGCTCCTCTTTGTTGCAGGTTTAACACTTTCACTGTTGGTTTTGGCAAAAATTGCCAATCCCATATTGAAAATTAGTAATATGGGGAGGAGTCCTTTAGACAATAAAATGACTCCTCCCCTCCCTTCGGTAATCAGCCCTTCCAATCCCAAAATTGCCCTCCTCTTCATATTTAGGCAATTAATTTTTTCTCTCTCTTTTGTAATATTAGTGAAATATTATTTTGGTAGTGTCTGAGGACGTAGGCATAATTGGCCAAACCTCGTTAAATTTTGGTATTCTCTTTTATGTCTATTTAATAGCTATTATCGGGTATAGTTGTCGTAGATTATTGTGCTATTAAATTACTTGTCTTCGTAGAATTCTATCTAAGGAGTGTGGTACTTAAGTGGACCATTGTGACCCACCACTCTTTCCTAGGAATCTACCTTAGGGTATTTTTTAGTACAATCATTTTCACTCTAGTCACATAGGCAATAGTTCTTAAAGTGAATTTGATATTATTAGTGGAATTAACCTGTTTCATAATAATTGGTATCAGAACTCTTAGTTTATTTTAGTATGCTCTATGGTTGCGGTTTAAGCTGATCTTCCACATTAGAAAAAAATTCCTTGGGCTAATTGGTAATCCGCATTGATAGCTATTAAATAGAATTTATAGTAGAAATGGTAGATAGCACAAAAGAATCCACAATGACGTCAACAACTTCTTCATCTTCAATTTTGGGAAGAACTATTATGACAAATGCTAGATTTGCAGTGGAGATTTTTTATGGTACTAGCCATTTCCCCATATGGCAAAGTGATGTTCTAGATGCTCTTTTTCAGCAAGGTTTAGACATTGCCATTGAAGAAAAGAAATCAGATGATGTTGAGGAGAAAGAATGGAAGATGATCAATAGATTGGTATGTGGTACTATTTTATCGTATCTTTCTAGAGAGTAGAAGTTTGCATTTTCTAAAGAAACTTCTATAAGTAAATTATGGATGGCACTGGAGGAGAAATTCTTAAAGAAAAGCAGTCAGAACAAACTCTACATGAAAAAGAGGTTGTTCCGCTTTAACTATGTTCCAGGTACCACTATGAATGATCATATTACTATCTTTAATAAGCTGGTAATTGATTTGATGAATATAGACGTGACTTTTAATTATGAAGATCTGGCTCTGATGTTGATAGGATCACTTCCTGATGAGTTTTGAATATCTTAAAACTACTATACTTCATGGGAAGGTTGCTGTATCTCTCAGTGAAGTAACTGCTGCCTTGTATAGTTATGAATTGAGAAAGAAAGAAAAGTAAGAAAACATAGGTGTAGAAGTAGAAGTTCTTATTGTTAGAGGTCATTTGTAGAGTCAGAATAAAGGAAGAAGAGGGAGATCAAAGTCAAAGTCCAGACCGAGCAAAGATCAATGTGCCTTTTGTCGAGAAAAAGGGCACTAGAAGAAATATTGTCTTAAGCTAAAGAATAAAGGCAAACCTGAAAGGGGAAAGGCTATCTCAGAGTCAAATGTAGCTAAGAGTGATGGTGCAGATTCAGATCTCTCAATGGCTACTACACCATCAACCAGCTGTTCTAGTTCATGGTTGCTAGATTCAGCTTGTAGCCACTATATGACCCCCAATAGAGAATGGTTCTTTGATTTTAAAGAACTAAAAGGTGGTGTTGGATACACAACAAATAATTTCCCTCTTGACACACATGGGATTAGTTCAATTTGCTTATGTTCGTTCAGATGTGTGGGGGCCTTCTAAGAAAGCTTCGTTGGGAGGAAGACACTATTATGTTACCTTTGTTGGTGATTTCCCTAAGAGTTTGGGTGTATACAATGAAGACGAAGGATGAAGTGCTAGAAATTTTCCTTAAATGGAAATAGATGGTGGAGACTCAAACAGACAGAAAAGTCAAACATCTCCCTACAAACAATAGTGGAGAGTACAAAAATAATCCATTTTTGAAAGTCCTTAAAGATGAAGGTATTTTCAGACACTTCACCATTAGAAATACTCCATAATAGAATGGGGTGGCAGAGCGTATGAACTGAACATTGCTGGAGAAGGTTTAGTGTATATTGTCCAATGCTGGGTTGGGCAGAGATTTTTGGGTTGAGGTTGTGGTATATGCTTGTCATCTTGTCAACCGCTTACCATTGACTGCTATTAGTGGTAAAACACTATAGAGAAATGGTTTGGAAAACCTGCTACAGATTATGATTCCTTACATGTGTTTGGTTCCACTGTATACTGCCATGTTAAGGAGTCAAAAATGGACCCAAGAGCAAAGAAGGTGATCTTTATGAGGATCACCTCTAGTGTGAAAGGCTATCGTCTTTGGTGTCCAAAAACAAAGAAAGTAATCTTCGATAGGGATGTTGCCTTTGATGAATCTACCATGCTGAGAAAGGTGACTTCTGAAAAGATGGAGCAGAAAGATGGTACACCCAAACAGGTGGAGTTTAATGGCATCAAAATTGTCGCAGCCAATATAGAAACTGATGATGACTCTCCTATGGTAGAAGAAGAGTCGGATGAAGAAGAGGTTCAGACCCAAGAACCTCCACAATAACAAGAATCAATTACACTAAGGAAGAGAAAGAGGACCATTAGATAACATGCTCACTATGGTAATATGGTTGCTTCAACATCACCAATTACAATTGATGACATTGTTGCTACTTATAATGAAGCAGTTTAAATTTCAGAATAGAAAAAGTGGAGGAGTGCCATGAATAAGGAAATGCAGTCCCTTTAAAATAATCAGACATGGAAACTAGCTAGTCCTCTGAAGGGAAAGAAGGCAATTGGATGCAAATGCGTATATGCAAAGAAAGATGGATTTCTTGACAAGGATAATTTTTGCTACAAAGCAAGATTGGTGCCTAAAGGCTATGCTCAAACGGAGGGAGTTGATTATAATGAAGTATTTTCTCCAGTTGTAAAGCATTCCTCCATCAAAATTTTGTTGGCTTTAGTAGCATAGTTGGATTTGTAACTAGTTCAGATGGATGTAAAAACTGCATTTTTACATGGAGACTTGAATGAGGAAATCTACATGACTCAGCCAGATGGATTCAAAGTTACTAGAAAAGAAAAGATGGTATTCAAATTGGAAAAATCACTATGTGGATTGAAGCAATCACAGAGGTAGTGGTACAAGTGATTTGACAAATTTATGATAGTGTAAAAGTACATGAGAAGTAAATATGATCATTGTGTATATTTGCACAAGCTACAAGATGGATCCTATATATATCTTTTTCTTTATGTTGATGATATAATGATAGCTTCCATGAGTCAGTTAGAAATTGGGAAATTGAAGAGTTAATTGAACAAGGAGTTTGAGATGAAGGATCTCGATGAAGTAAAGAAGATTCTCGGGATGGAAATATCTAGAGATAAGAAATTAGGTAGGTTTTGTTTATCTCAAAAAGAATATCTGAGGAAGGTACTAAAACATTTTGGCATGAATGAGAATTCAAAACCAGTTAGTACACCACTTGCTCCTCATTTCAAGCTTAATGCATCCATGTCACCAAAGAATGATGCAGAATGAGAATACATGTTAAAGGTACCATATACAAGTGCTATTGGTAGCTTGATGTATGCAATGGTGTGTATGAGGCTTGATATTTCATAGGCAGTTAGGGTTATAAGTAGGTATATGCATGATCCTGGAAAGGAGCATTGGCAAGCTGTGAAATGGATTCTACGGTATATTTTGAACATCGTAGATGTTGGTTTGGTATTTCAGCAGGACAAACAAGATGGTTAGTTTGTAGTTGGATATTGTAATTTTGACTATGCAGGTGATTTGGACAAAGTGTCGATCAACTACTGGTTATGTGTTTACTTTTGCAAAGGCACCAATTAGTTGGAAGTCCACCTTACAGTCAATAGTGTCTTTATCTACTACAGAGGTAGAGTATATGGCAATTACAAAGGTTGTGAAGGAGGCAATTTGGCTTCAAGGGTTGCTTGGTGAACTGGGAATGGAGCAGAAGCACATCAAAGTCCATTGTGACAGTCAAAGTGCTATTCATTTAGAAAAGAACTAGGTTTATCATGCAAGGATGAAGCACATCAATGTTCGATATCACTTTGTAGGGGAGATTCTAGAAGAAGGTGGAGTCATAATTCAGAAGATTCGAACCAATGAGAATCCTGCTGATATGATGACAAAGTGGAAACTGCAGCAAAGTTTAAACATTGTTTAGACTTGGTCAATATTGTTAAAAATGAAAGATGAAAAGATGAATTTGCAAAAACTACTGAAGATTGGATTTTTGAGAGAATTGTATGGAATTTTTCCCAAGGTGGATATTTGTTGGTTTTGGCAAAAATTGCCAATCCCACATTAAAAATTAGTAACATAGCGAGGAGTCCTTTAGACTATAAAATGACTCTTCCCCTCCCTTTGTTAATCATCCCTTCCAATCCTAAAATTGCCAATTAATTATTTCTCTCTCTTTTGTAACATTTCTTAAATTAGTGAAGTATTATTTTGGTAGTGTCAGAGGACGTAGGCATAATTGGCCAAACATCGTTAACTTTTGGTGTTCTCTTTTATGTCTATTTAATAGCTATTGTTGGGTATAGTTATCATGAATTATTATGCTATTAAATTACTTGTCTTGATAAAATTCTATCAAAGGAGTGTGGTACTTAAGTGGACTGTTGTGACCTACCACTCTTTCCTGGGAATCTACCTTAGGGTGATTTTTTAGTACAATCATTTTCACTCTAGTCACCTGGGTAATAGTTCTCAAGGTGAATTTGTTATTATTGGTGGAATTAACCCGAATTTCACAACATTCACTGCAATCTCTATCCCTAATTCTTCAAGAAGTGCTTTATAAACAGAGCTGTAGCTACCAGTACCAATTATGTTAGCCGTGGAGAATCCATCGGTAGCTTTGAAGAGTTTCGTATAGGAAATCCTCAGAAATTGATGCTCGAGTAATGGCATTAAAATGTTCTTTTTACTAGACAATATTTTAAAACACCAGACAATTAAAAAGAAAGCTAATATAACCAACAAAATTACAACCACCGGGATTACTACTCTTAGTGCAAAGGAGATGTTCTTCTTAGTCTTTTAGGAGAGGCAAGATGGTAGCTTCAATTGACTAATACCTCCACACAGTCCATTGTTTCCTAATATTGAAACACCACTTTGATTTAGAAACACCCCACCTTTTGGAACCTCCCCCTGAAGCTTATTAAAAGAAAGATTCAAGTACTTTAACCCTTTCAAAGCAGTGAGAGATTCTGGAATCAACCCTGACAAAATTGTTGCTTGAAATATCCAACTCTTTCAAACTTTGTAAAGAACTTAACTCCATAGGCATCTTTCCTTTAAATGCATTACCTTGAAGGTATAACTCTTCTAATGATGAACAACACTTGCCAATAGAGATCGGAATGATACCCAATAATCTATTGTAAGATAAATTCAACTTCAATAAATTTTTTAGCAAACCAACTTCTGATGGAACAGACCCTCAAAGTAGATTAGTAGATAAATCCAGTGAAATTACAATAGGGGAAAGGCCAATAACTTCTTCGAGTATAGAACCGGTAAGGCTGTTATGAGAGAGATCTAAATCAATTAAATTATAACAAGAACTAAGACTTGGAGGTATGATTCCATTTAGATCATTGAATCCCATGTCAATATAACTGAGCAAAGAGGAATTTCCAAGTGAAGATGGTATAGTTCCTATGAATCTGTTCATGTATAAAGATAAAAATTGCAACTTTCAAAATTTGTTAAAATTGATATGAATGGGCCCAATGAGATCATTGTAATGCAACTGTAAAATCTACAAATTAACAAAGTTTTTAAGACCCATGGGAATGACACCTCCCAACTGATTTCTAGACAATTTTAAAACCTGCAACAGTGTAGAGAGATTGGCTGCGGACTTGAGTATATAACCCTTAATAAAATTAGAACCTACATTGATGCTCTTTAAATTAGATCAATTAGTTAGAGAATCAATGAAACTTAAGTCGTCTTCTAGTTGATTACTGTAAAATGCTACACGTAGAAGATATGGTAGCTTTCCCAAATCTCGTGGAATCAACCTAGTGAAATGGTTGGAAGTGAAAATAACTTGTTAAAACTCGGAAGCATTCAACAACGATGTAGGGATATGACTAGAAAAGTTGTTGAATCTAAGTAAAAGGTTGGTTATCTCAAGATGAGTGAGGCCTATATTAGAGGGGATGTGGCCTTTCAGACTATTAAATTCCACGGAGAAAATTTTAATGGTAGAGATATTAAAGAGACCAATAGGAATCTTGGCAATTAAAAAATTCTCTGTAACTATAAAAAGATCTAGGTTATTGAGTGATGCGGACATAGAAGAGCAAGCAATTCGGTTCTTGAAAAAATATGAAAAATTGAAGTAGTGGCAATTTCATAATTAACTACAACTTTGGAGTTTCTGATTTTGGCGATTCAAAAGCCCAATCTGATTGGAAACAGACCAAGGATCAGGAGTCATAAGATTTGCTTGTGAGCCCCATTATTTTATGGGCAAATTCCGTCGTTTAGGCCTTTAAAAGGGCAGTTTTGTGTTTTACTTGTTTTATAATTCTTATTTCCTAGTTGGTTTGGGATTGTTTTAGGGTTTTCTATTTAAGACTTTTTGTTTTTGGCTTTTGGACGTTGTTATGAATAATAGAATTTGACTCTTTTGAGATTTCCCAAAATTCCTTGAATTTTAATGCTTATTTCCTGAATTTGAGAGTTGCAGGTTGTAGACGATTAGTGATTGGTAGCCGTGCGCGATTTAATAATCATTAATATTTATCCTAACAATCTTCCACTACGTCAGCAGGTCACATGACCTACAGCTCAGCCTTCGCTTTTTGGGGCTTCCTCTACCCACCAACTCAGTATAGGTCACGTGATATGCTTTGATATAAATATATTATGTACGCATATTTATGTACATGTATATATAATTTTTTAAAAGAAAAAAAAACATCAATTTTTGCTTGTGAATTAGATTTTTTAAGTAAAAAGAAGCTATATATTCAGTAATATAATCCAATAATTATAATTACCTGACTTAATGACTTGCTCTAATTGCAAGTCATGATTGATATCTATATGTTTGAGCTCAAAAATAGATGGATCAGGCTCAAGCACCTTTTGATTATCTTAAAATGGGTCCGTGTGAGCCTTACATAAGTTTATAGAAATGGGATGAAAGAGAATCGATTTTGTTACTAGCTCAAGTTGGCAACAAGGGCAAGAAACAAGTTCAAGTCCCTTTTAACCTATCTAAAATGAATCAAATATCAGTTTTGCGTCATCGAGAAGCTTGATCACCGGGATCGAAAGATAAAATAGATGCAGGGTCTATAAAGAAAATGAACTAGAATAATATATTGAGTTTTTTTCAAGATGTAGAGAGTTTACAAATACTGAGGCTTTGACTTTTATAAGCCTGGAGCACGATTAAGAAAGGAAATAAAATCATATAAAGGCTTTCTTTACTAGACTAAAGGAAATAAATCATAGTAAAATCATACCTTATTCAATATACAATAATAACCTAAATTAAAGGAAATGGTAAACTTCTACCGATAGATGCATTCTACCAATCATTTCAACATCCGTATCTCATTTAGGCTTACTGGGCTATTTAGATGCGTTAAGCCTTTATTGGCCTTTGTAGGGTCCACTGAGGCATAATGAGCATGCTGGTAAAAAATGGACAAAGATATTTAGGCTGGTATAAAAAAGGCCCCAAAGGATCAGGACTGAGGTCTATGTCGATGTACTGATTTTGCTCTTATTAGGCCCAAATCGGTTCTACGGCGTATTTTGGCCTATATAAATACTGTTACGAAAGTAACCCTTTTTACCACCCAAATTAGGGGTAGTATTGTCATTTAGCCTGCCTTTTCAACTTATGGTAACCACCTTGAATCACTCCCTATAAAAGGGAATAGTTTTAATTATTTTAGGCCACTTATTGTAAAAAATCACTTTCTTTCTCTAATCGTCAGAGCTTTTCTCTCTAGTGTCTAAGTACCAAGTGTTAAGCTTCAAAGTCCTTTGTCAGGTATAGCCCTTGCCCTAGAAAGCTTCTCCCTTATTCGATCAGTTGGTATTTCAATTAACACCCCTCTAAAATTCTACAGTTGCATATTACAATGGGGAAATCAAGGAAGGCTGCTTCTTCTCAAAATTTAACCCTTAGGTCGATACTTTAACTCATATGGAGAGAGCTATCAATATAATTCAAGCATTGACTACTTCTTATAAGTACTTCTTCATTTTCTTAATTACATTGGCAATATAATCCTAGGGTCCTATTCTAACTAAAGAAGATAAATGGCTTAAAAATGTTATACCACATGCAAAGAAGGCCCTCCGAGATTCAATCAGCCTAATGACATGATCTTATGGAACAAAAACATCCCTATTCGTTCATGGCCGACCCCTACCTAGGATTATCTAATATGGCTAGCCCATTTAAAGGCCTCATACTCCTAAATGAGGAAAGATATTGGCATATATAACATTTTCTAAGTTCTTAAGGCCGATATCCCCCTAAATAAATCCTTGCTATCGGCCATCTCTTTATTTTGGTCTCATTCCTGTAATATTTTCTTCTTTAGAGATAGCATGATGACCATCACTTTGTATGATTTAGCAGTCATGTTTGAGGAGGTTAGTCCTAGACTTAAGGCTGATGTGTCACCTATCAACATATCATTTAAAAAGGAACATATGAGCTATGACCCCTTCATAGTGATGAACATGAAATCCAACCCTTCCCTTGATAAGATCGAACACATTGCCTTTCTATTGTACTGGCTTTGTCGGTTCATAGGCTGCCTTAGCTCAATCAAAGTAATAAAGGAATTCTTGCCCCTAGCTATAGCTCTGGCCGATAACTGTAAGCTATCACTAGGCCCCTTTGTCTTATGTTAATTATACAGAGGTACACACCATCTAATTCCTTCTTATGAGAGGAGTGCTTTTAAATTGGGGCCTTGTCCCTTGTGGATAGTACAAATGTGGTTGAACGCTTATTAGCCTGAACTGATGAATCAACCTCCAACACCAGCCTTCAAATCACTTAGATGTTATGCATCTTGGCTTTCTAAATTTGAGTGTAAATTTTCAGCCTTCAGGGAGTTCTTTCATTTCTTCTATGATACCCGAGATTGATTGGACTCACACCAATACCTGCTTATACCAGCTAGCTTTGGCCCATCCAGGTCTTTAATGACTACAATAATCCCTTACCTGATCAAGTATCAACCTGGACTAGTCTATTAGTTACTAAGGATCTCCCTTTCAAGCTGGATCTTGATCCCCAAAACAATAAATATGGGGTTAAAACCTATAATCCCCATTTGGTTTCCAAACAATTCGGCCTTGTCAGTCACTTCCATTCCCTCTTCTTAAATTGTGTAATTCCCCTTTCTATAATTGACCAACTTTTACATGTGTCAACTTTTATGAAAAGCTAGCTAAGACCTTTGACGTATCGACCTCAAACATTCAACTGGTTACCTTACTTGTGAACCCTTGCAAAACACACTTGTTCACAGATTTTTAGGACTTTATTTATAGTAAGCACTTTTGTTTATGTTCTGTTGAGATAATGCATATTTAAAAGTGAGAATTGACCGATGATCGGCTTCTTCATCTTTGCAAGACCATATCAAGAATAGAGGTGAGTATAAATTTAAAAGCTTTTATCATTGTACATATAACTACCGTGATCAAGATGGGATGTATAGAAGGATGGAAAAGCTTAAGGCCGAACTGCAATAGGAATACAAACTCCTTAGCTATGCCAACTACTTGCAAAACAAGCACCAACTACCTAGATGTGACTGTAAGCACCCAATTTTGGGATGACTAGAGCACGAATGCGACAGAGGACCCAATGATGAAAATTGACTGTGAAATTGGATTTATTGAATTGAATTTATTGGTTTTGAACTAAATTGTAAATTATTTTAAGATCCTATTTTTAAATTTTATTTATTCATTTATTATATATCTATATATATATATATTTTCTTTCTTAAAAAATTCAAAAAAATAATAAAAAAATTCAAAAAAAAAAGAGAATAAGTTTAAAAAAGAAAAAGAAAAAGGAGGAATGGGCCGAATGGCCCATTCAATTTCTAAATGGAAGATGGCCATAAGTTGGCCATCATTTAGTTTTCTTCTATTTCTAATCGGAAATAGCTTATTTTCGGTCTAAAATAGGATGTCCGCAAATTTTTTTTTTAAAATTTTTGATTAGTTGTTATTTGATTTATTTGATAAATATTTATTGATAAATAGGTATTTATTAGATAAATAATAAAAGAAATTATTTTTATCCTGTACTTTATGTAGGGTTACATGATATTTTGTCTATAAATACGTCTTTTCTTTCACAAGATGGGGAGGGCTCCTGAGGGTTTTATTCTTTTTTCTTCTCTTTCAGATTTTTAGTAGTAAGCCGAAACATACTCACTCGACTTAAAATTTTACGTACTTTTTTCATTCTTGGCCATAATCAGATCAAATAAATAAAAAATCATAGATAAACACAACAAAAGCCACATACTTTAATTAATGGTGATAATCCTTCTGAGGAAAATCAATACTGCATCATTCTCATACATCTTCTTTCTCTTTCTTTTCATTTAATTTTATTTAATTTTAATTCATTCTAACCTCTTTTTTTAAATTTTGTTTCATGTTTTTGTGGGGATGAATGCATGATTGAATCGAGAAAACCATGAAGATCCGTGGAATGTCATGGATTAAATCCCTATGGAATTTTACATAGTTTTATTATTATTATTTTATTTTGTGTTGTTTTTTGTATTTATTTTGTTTTATGGATTGTATTATTATTTTTAATTTAATTTTTAGTAGATTATTGTAATAGCCCCAATAGTGGGAATGGTGAAATCCTATATGTGTGTTCTAGATTTTGTTTCAATTAATTGATAAGTAATTAGGGCTTCAATTGGGTAAGTAATTAAAATCAATGGTTATAGAGATAATTAGAGTTTTTATTAAAATTGAATTAGATTTAAGTTAATAGAATTAAGGGTGTTTGTTAATTATTTTATTTAATTAATTAATTTGATCTTTAGGCCCATAATTAAATTTATATATTAGGTTAGAGATGCATTTAGGCCCACTTAGTTAATTTAGACATAGGCCCACTTTAGTTAATAAAATTAATTTAGACTTAGCTCATTAATTAAGCCTATTTGATAAAGTGAATCTAATTAATTAGCATAAGACCTAAAATTACGAGCTTAAACACAAACAAACATAAAAACATGAAAATTAATAAAATAAAATAAACATAAAAATAATCATAAAAAAATAATAAACAAATAAATCAATTAAAACATGCATCTAATGATTTCTAACCCTAATTTAATTAATTATAGGCCTATTCACTTAAATCTAATTCAATTTTAATAAAAACCCTAATTATCTCTATAACCATTGATTATACTTACCTAATTGAAATCCTAATTACTAATCAATTAATTAAAATAAAATCTACAACACACATATAGGATTTCACTATTCCCACTATTGGGGCTATTACAATAATCTACTAAAAATTAAATTAAAATAATAATACAACCCATAAAACAAAATAAATTCAAAAATCAACACAATATAAAATAATAATAAAAAAACTATGTAAAATTCCACAGGAATTTAATCCATGGCATTCCATGGATCTTCATGGGTTTTCTCAATTCAATTATGCGTTTATCCCCACCAAAACATGAAACAAAATTAAATTAAAAAAAAAAGGTTAGAATGAATTAAAAAATAAAATAATTAAATTAAATTAAAAGAACAGAGAAAGAAGATGTATGAGAATGATGCAATATTGATTTCCCTCAGAAGGATTGTCACCATTAATGAAAGCTTGTGGCTTTTGTTGTGTTTGACTGTGATTTTTGATTTATTTGGATTTGATTATGGCAAGGAACGAAAAAAGTACATAAAAAAATCAAGTCGAGTGAGTATGTTTTGGCTCATGGCTAAAAATCAGAAAGTACAGAGAAAAGAATAAAGTCCTAGGAGTCTCTCCCTCCTGTGAAAAGAAAAGAGGTATTTATAGATAAAACATCTGTAACCCTACAAGGAGTACATGATAAAAAATAATTACTTTTATTATTTATCTGATAAATACCTATTTATCAATAAATATCTATCAAATAATTCAAATAACAACCAATAAAAAAAAGTGAAATTGACCAATTTGGCCATTGATTGGCCAACCAAAAAATTTCTTTCATATTGTGGCCGAAGTTGGTCATTTCTCATTTCAAATTCACTTTGCAAATGAATGGGCTCCTCCTTTTTTTAAAATTTCTTTTCCTTCCTTTTTTTGAAAACTTATTTATTTTTTTTTAATTTTCTCCTTTTTATTTTTTTTTAATTTTTGATTTTTTTTAAAATAATAATAAAATAAATAATTAAAATTTAAAAAATAACTTAAAAATAGCTCTTAAAAATAATTTACAATTTAGTTCAAAACTAATTAATCAGATCCAATCAATATAATTTCACAATCAATTTTTATCATTGGGTCATTTGTCGCATCCAAACTCGAATCATCCCGAAATTGGATGCTTACAGTTGCCCCTCTTTGTCGTTGTTTGCTTAACAAATTGTGACAAAACAAATAATCACACAATTTCAAGGGTAATGAGTTAGGATACTTACTTGACGTGTTACAGAGCGTTTGCCTATAACACTGAATCATGCAATGTTGTTTTCATTTTTCCATGATGTAAGCTTTGTGCTGCTGCAATCTATAATATCTGGCAAGTTTTAAATAGCCACAACCCTCTTGTTGTCTGCATTTGACGCTGCTATCCATAATTGCTTGCAATTTTTTGATTAACTGCAATCCTTCCATTACTCACTAACTTTAATCTGCTGCAACCCTTTCGTTGCTCACTTTTGACATTTTAATGCTACAGTTCACAACTGCTCATAATTAGTTGCAATCCTTTCATTGCTCACCTTTGATGCTACAGTCCATAATTGCTTGCGTTTAATTGCAACCCCTTCGTTGCTCACCTTTGATGCTACAGTCCATAACTATTCGCGTGTAGCTGCAACCCCTTTGATGCTACAGTCCATAACTGCTCGCGTGTAGCTGTAACCCCTTCATTGCTCACTTTTGATGCTATAGTCCATAACTGCTCGTGATTTTTTTTTTGAAAATACACTATACTCGGACATATAGTGTTGATTTGAAAATACACTATACTCGATCGTATAGTGTTGATTTGAAAATACACTACACTCGGTTGTATAATGTTGATTTGAAAAATACACTACACTTGGATGTATAGTGTTGATTTAAAAAATACACTACACTCGGATGTATATTGTTGATTTGAAAATACACAACACTCGAACGTATAATGTTGATTTGAAAAATACACTATACTCGATCGTATAGTATTGATTTAAAAATACACTACACTCGGTCGTATAGTGTTGATTTGAAAATACATTAGACTTGGTCGTATAGTGTTGATTTGAAAATACACTATACTCGGACGTATAATGTTGATTTGAAAGTACACTATACTCGGACGTATAGTATTTATTTGAAAGTACACTATACTCGGATGTATAGTGTTGATTTGAAAATACACTACGCTCGAATGTATAGTGTTGATTTGAAAATACACTATACTCGGACGTATAGTGTTGATTTAAAAATACACTACACTCGGACGTATAGTGTTGATTAATGAAATTAGATATATTCCTTGTGAGACGTCTACCTATGATGCTATCACTACTGTGTAGTGTCTAGTTGATTGCACTATATTCTCTATGGGACGTCTAGTGAAATGAATTGAAGAAATTAACTATATTCCTTATGGGACGTCTAGTTAATTGCACTATAGTTCCTGTGGAATGTCTAGTGAATTTGTGATTTGAAAATGTGCTATAGCTCCTATGGAACATCTAGTAAGAGAATGTGTGAAAGATGCTATAGATCCTGTGGAGCGCCTAACAACTTATGTTATAACTACTATGTAGTGTCTAGCTAAAGTGAATTCAAAATGTTGTTACAACTACTGTGTAGCATATAACGAAATGAACTTCAAAGTCATGTTATAGCTACCACACATCGTATAACTGAGTGAATCAGAGTTATAGCTACCATGCAGCGTATAACTGAGTGAATGCAGTATGTGAAAAATGCAGACTTCACCTATTGAATTTCATATCGACTCGAATTTTATGTTGCTTTGAATTTCTCTGTTGATTGACTTTGACCAGCTGCCTTCATTATTCGATGATCTTGATTTAACTTGATAATGCCAGTGCTGATGACACATATTTAGTGTATTTTCTTCTGGACTTAAAAACTTATTAAAGTTAGTTTTAGTATGATGATTGTACAAAAGTACAATAAATTAAGCAAATTCATTATTTATGAGAAGATAATGTGCATTCAACGAATCCCACTAATTTTTAATTTTCATAACTATCATTTATTTGCCATTTGCAAAGTTAGAGGTATCATTAACCACCTTATGCTGAGAGTGTTTATTTACCAAGTAAAGAGCTAACTTTCACACCTAAATTCAGGGAGAACTTGCTAGACAAAATTTGTGGACATTGAGCATAAACAGATCAAATTCTGAGTATTAAAACAGTCTTTAAGTTATTTTTGTGCTTTACTTCCTTATCCGAGTATTCCCCCACTTTTCTCATATTACTCAGCGTGGATACCGTTGGAAAGGTCCTTTGGATACTCATACTTTTTTTAGAGCATTGGAGTAAATATAACAGCTTTTAACGTGGTCCTTTTTAGTATTCCCCCACCTTTCTCGTATTACTCAGCGTGGATACCACCAGATGATTCATGTTAATACTCTTACTCATTTCTGAGCATTAGAGTAGATTAGAAATGCTTGCTCTTATTTCAATTCTCCTCTTAGTATTCCCCCACCTTTCTTGTATTACTCAGTGTGGATACAGTTGGAAAGGTCCTTCAGATACTCATACTCTTAAAGAGCATTGGAGTAAATAGAACAACTTGTAACGTGGT
>CATIWM010314995.1:0-37611 GCA_949671775.1 Mallotus repandus | reverse complement strand
CAAAGAAAATATGAGCAAGCCACACATTCTGGCAGTACCATGCCCAGCACAAGAACATGTGATTCCTTTGATGGAACTCTCACTATGTTTAGTAAAACATGAGTTCAAAGTCACTTTTGTAAACACAGAGGATATTCACAGTAGGATCTTGAAGCAAGTTAGTCTACAGAATCCCAGATGTGTTGGAGGCCTGGGAGGACAGGAATGAGCTTTGGGGAGTTCAGTGAAGGAATTTATTGGGTCATGTCTGGGAAACTGGAAGAACTCAGTAGCACAATCAATGTATCAGAAAGTTATAAAAATTACCTGGAATATAGCTGATAAGAGTATGGGATGGGCCACGGAAGCGGCAAAAAAGATGAAAATCCTTCTAGCTGTCTTTTGGCACAGCAGCTGCAAAGTCCATGTTATTTAACTATACTTCTGTGATGTAATACATATCAGGATCTATACACAATAAAAAAAAAAATTTCAGTTGATGAAATGAATATATATATATATATATATTAATCATCTTAGAAATAAGACACTGTAAATATGAGTGGGCTAATTTTATTTATTTTTCTTTCTCTTCAGAAACTCTATTTGGATTTGGATTCAAGAATAATTGCCATAAAACCAATTCCCAGAATTAGCATTAGGACTTGAACTCTCTCAGGCAGGCCATTCTTGTGGGTTGTATATAAGGGCAGATATTATTACCAGTCAGACAAGTGCATATCCTGAACTGAAGGATTTCAAAATTTGACACCTGGGTGGCTTTTATGCCATGTCCTTGCAATTTTGCCATGTGATTTTACACATGCCATATTGACACGCATGATAACTAACTAATCTAAATAATACACTTTGAGAAATTTTAAAATGATTCAGAATTATATACAACTAGTCGTGATTCCTGCAATGTGCGGACTTTAAAATAAAATAATATAAATAATATAAATAAAATAATAATTAAATAAATTACATTAATTTTATTTTTTTAATTTTTGTTGCCATAATTTTTTAGTTATAATAAGATTTGTTTTTAAAATTATTAAATTAATTTTTTTAATATAAAAATTATTAAATTAGTATTAAAGTATGTATAATAGTGTTTTAGTTAAAAAATAATATTAAGTAAAACTATAATTTTTTTTAAAATTTTTTTAGTGGTTTAGAAAAAATATTTTGAGTGATTTAAGGTAGAAAAATACGTAATTTATATGTAATTTTAGAATTTGAATAGTATTAAAATATGTATAATAGTGTTTTAATTAAAAAATAATACTAAAAAACTATTAAAAATGTTTTTTTTTAATAAAAGTAAGGAACTATAATTTTTTTAAAATTTTTTAGTGGTTTAGAAAAAATATTTTGAATGATTTAAGGTAAAAAAAAATACATAATATGTAATTTTAGAATTTAAATAGTATTAAAATATGTATAATAGTGTTTTAGTTAAAAAATAATACTAAAAAACTATTAAAAATGTTTTATTTTTAATAAAAAATAAGAATTTTTAATAGCTTAAAACATTAACTTTTTAAGTGAATACTCAAATATGAAAGTTGATACTTGTTAAATTTTTGATTTAATGAATTTAGGACTCAAAATTTAATATATAATATATAGATATAGATATATAAATTAAAAATTAAATCAATAATATTAAGACAACTAAAAAGGTATGCCTTCCTATAATATAGTGATCGGCTTCCTCTTCCTTACTTTTTTGAGAAGCCCTTTATGACTATAAAGGATTATAAAAAACTATCCGTTTAGAATAGGACATCACGGTTGATCCACGTGCTATTAATTTTTTTTAGTTTTATCATTTTAATTAAATATTATATCTTAATTGGTTTGAGCTTTTAACGGTACATGATGAGTTGGTAATTCAGAACTATGTACCTATACTTTTGTGTTGTACCTATACTTTTGTGCTATGTCATCGATCTCTAGTACATTCACAATAAAGTTATACGGAGAGTTATGAAAATTCCCTTTGAACCACTGTCGTTATCTATATAAATATATAGAAACTAAGTGCAAGAATTATGCCAAATCATGGTATTAGTGCCATATAGTACCATGTGGCACTTTCTATAATTTTTAGGTGTTCTTCATTGTTGTTGCATTATGATGTTTCATTTAATTCTCTATTGATTTAACTTATTTCAGTTACATAAGTTACATGAATTGGAAAATGGAGGGTCTTCAAGCAAAGCTATGAAAAGCATACCATTGGTTGCAACGTCCTATATTCTCTACCAAGCAGTGCTGCTGAAATTGAGAGGCAACGGAGAGTAGAATTTTTCCTTCATAAGCCAATTATTTCGCATTAGTTGCTGTTTCTGAATTTTGATCGTTGACATCATAACACATCTTCTTGCTCAGGTCAGAAAACTTATAGACTTTGAGCGCATCTTCAAATTGAGTGTTGTAATATTGCTACCCTATACATGATCATCCATTATGTTATTGTCTAAGTAGGAGATCATATTTAGAGCTTTACACCTCAGTTGACAAAAAGTTTGCCGAAAAGGAATTCATGAAAAGGATTATTACCATTGTGAGTTTTTTTGTTTGTTTTTTTTTTTTTACTGTTTTTGTTCTCCCTAGTAGTGGTTTCCTTCATTTTTTTAGAATATGAGGTGAGCGGTAAATTAGTCAACATTAATTTTTGGCATTTCATTATCTATCATAAAAAATGAAGAAACCCTTAGATATTGGAGTAACGAGTGCTAATCATGAATTGGGTAGATTTTGAAAGGAGTAGCTTGATTATATAGGGATAAGGTTAGACTCAAGTCTTTGTTATGGAGCTTTTGCAATGCAAGGATAAATGGGAAGTAAAACCATGTGATAGTTGGTAGTAAGAGGCTGTTAAGGAAGTGGCCATGTTCGATTATGTTTCAAGATGAACATCATAAAGGAGCAAATATTGATATATTTCTATCCTTCTGTCAAGTAGGTAACCAACAAAATAGATATAAGAGTGGGTATGATATCAAATTGTGGGAAAAGTGAGAATGAAGCTTGGCAAAGAGAAAATGACAATTGCAAAAGAATACTACTCGAGTTCAATGTAGGTAAGACAAGTTAATCTATAAAAATTATATTATATTCCTCTTTTCAGAGGTAAAATTGAAAATTTTGATTCCATGTTTATAGTTGTTTCTTCATCATCTTTATTTATTATCCTACCATTTTGACTTGCTTTCTCCCACTCTCTCACATATGTGTACACACATGCTCATGAATATGTACAAGTGTGACTTTTATTTAAATAAAAATGGGTGCCTCTTTTTAGCATTTCCTTTATGGTACTAGCTATGTGGAGTTGGAGGAGGTGGGAATGCTATAGCACAAGCCATCTATTGGCAAGCGAAAAATGGCTTTCCTGTATTAGCATATGAGTCGGAGAGGAAAAGGAGTGTGATGATTTAACCCAAAACAACAGGAAAAAAATAACAACGAAGACTCGCTAAATCAACGAAAATAGATATATTATACTTAATTATAAATAAATAAATATTTATGTTATTTATACCATATGATTTTATTTTAATATGTAGTTATTTTTTTGCACTACTAGAATATTAGGAAAATATAAAAAATTGGCAACAAGAATTAATAATAAATATTAAAATAGTTAATTTTTTTAAGGAAATAATGGGATATATGAAAAAATAAAAATATAATAATTAGTTTAAATTATATTTTAATTTATATGTATTGAAACAAAGTTGATGTATTATACAAATTTCTCATTATTATGTTTTTTTTTTTACAGAATGTCTCTTGTCTTTTACTTGCTGCTAATTTGCTACTTTTTCTCGCTCCGATAGTAATTAACATTAGCAATTTCTTGAAATACCAGATTATGCTCGCTGAGCCTGATGACAGATCTCCCTTAGTAACTTAAATCAACTCCCATGATATTAAATTTAACTAATTGTAATTTTTTTTGAGAATTAACTAATTGTAATTATTACATTGAGTTTTATCCTGTAATATAGGTTTGTAACAGTAGGATTTGCCATGCTGTATCGTGTTATTGGCTCTGTCATTCTTTTGTTTGTTTTTTGATTTTTCCCCCAACACCAAGGTGTCTTTTTTGTTAGCCTTTTTTGTTTGAGTGTAATATACACAACACTTCAATGATAGGGTATTTTTTTTTAGGAAGAGGGGGAGGGTGGTTAATTTTCACTATTTCATATGTTTGGGTTCATTTTTTACATTTCGTTTTGTAGTTTGAAAGATGAGACGCTTAGATTCAAGATTATAACATGTTAAGAATACATTTTTGTGGTTTTAGTGACACTTTCATCCTTTTTATTTTAAAAGTGGCATTACAAAATTTAGTATTTGTATTCTACTTTTTTTTAGAATTTATTTTTCTTTGGATAGATTTTTGAACTTCTTCTATTTATAATTGTACTCAACTTTATTTATAATATAAATGACTTAATTATTCTTAATTCAAAACAATTATATTTATTTATTAATCTTTGTTGAATTTTTTCAAAGTCTATGGTACCAGTGGGAAATTGATAGATACCAAAGTATTTTTTATATAATATTTTTGTTAAAAGTTTTATTCATATTTTGTGTATCACCCACGCATAGCGCGGACGTACGTCTAGTATATATATATATATATATTTCTGTAAAAACATCAAAAAATGACATACCGTATCAAACTTCAAACTTTCAGCAGTTAATATATACTCTGTAGTCTTTATTTCAAGTCCATGGCGTCATTTTACAAAACATCCAATTCCAGTGAAACCATGCATGAGCAAAATCTCTTTTAATTATCCAGAAAAAAAAAATAAATTCACTATTAAAATAGACAACTCACCACACTTTTCTCTCTATCGCGCCCCTTATTGCACACCATACACCCCACTTTGCAAACTCAAATTCAGGTCCATTTCTTCTCAAAGTCGAAGATGCACCTTACACACATGTTTTCATGCAAAATATGAACGTCTATTTATGGTCCCATGAAGAAATCCACTCCTTGAAGCTCTTCAATCTTATTGACATGTTTTTTGCCTCTCATGAACATCCAACTTTGGTGCAAAATTCATTCATTGTAAAAGAAATGATGTTCCTCATGCAAAACTTTTAAAACATGCACGCACGAAGATCACGCGGGTGGGCGACAACAAAACTTAAGTTTTAAGTTTGCATCAACATTTTTTTTTTCTAATTTACCTACATGAGTGCATTAGATTCTAATTAATTCAATTCACTCTAAGTAAGGCTATAAAGATAATAAATATATTTTAACAATTAATTTAATGCGAGTGTATTTACTATGATTCAAACTTGAAATTACTTGAAATAGCTTTTGTTGGTTGTGAGTAAATTTTGATTTAACTTTTAATTAATCCACCCAATACTTGAACTTTATTATTATCAGCTAATTAGCTAGTGATGATTTTTAACAAAAGTGTTGCTATATTAACTCAAAAATTCCTGAAAAGAGCAGGTAAAATTTTATTGCTTAGAGAATAATGACTTCTAAAAGTCTAATTAGATGCTGAGCCAGATACAAGAATTGCTAGCTAAAATTTTGTTGTTAGCATCGAAAAACTAATGCACACGGCAGTGACTTCCTTTGGTAGGTTTTAGCAGTGATGTAGGAATCATATCCATGTCACTATTAAGTTCCAAGGCCTCTAATGTATCTTTCTGATGTTAAAAATCATTATTAATATTGTGATCCCTCCGTGGAGCTCATAAGTTTGAAAAAAAAAGAAAAATAGAAGAAAGTCAACACCAAAAATCGGTGCTCACAAAATTAAGAAAAGTTTAAAAAGTTTGTATATATTTTTTGTTTTTTTATGTGCTAATGCCTATATAAAGGCCATATGGTAAGAGTAAAAAATGTACAAGCCAGGAGCAAAATAATTGGTAGTGAGGAGTGAGTAAATCAAGTGAGTTGTGCTGTGAGTGGAATAGAGTGAGTGGACAAAATAAGAAAAGTGAGTGATGGGCGTAGTAAGTGTGTGTGGGGTATAAACCGAGTGTGGTGTGTATGTGTTGTGAGTGGGAAATAGTAGAGTGAAAATATTTTTTTGGCTTGAGTTGTATTAAGTTTTTAATAGTGAATTTTATTGAAAAATATTTATTGTTCGCTAATTTATTGTCTCATTTTTCATGTGTTATTTTATTATTTTATACACCTAAATTTCAACAAATGGTATCAGAGACTGGTTATAATTTCTCTTGAAATTCTGAGTATGCTCTGTGGTTGCAGTTTTGACTGATCTTCCACATCAGAAAAGATTTATTGAGAATTTTTTAATATACGACTGGGAGAGATTTTGCACGTGCATAGTTTGGAACTGTGAAGCTCATTGATTCGGAACCACGCTTGCTTGGTGAAAAGTGAGGCCGCTAAATCCAAGTCACTATGGTAGAATTTGGTAATATCGGTGTTATTAAAAAATTAAATAATAATAATTATAGCATGTGGAGGACTTATATGGAGTTATACTTGCAAACTCAAGATCTCTAGGAGATTATTGCTGGGACAGAGACTAGATCACCACCGCCAGATGATAATAAAGGCAATCTCAGAAAATGGAGAGTTAAAGCTGGGAAAGCCATGTTTGCCGTCAAAACAACCATTGAATAGGAGATGATAGAACACATAAGAAATGCTACCACACCGAAAGAAGCTTGTGATTCTCTTGCTCTACTGTTCTCAAAAAGAAATGACGTTAGACTTCAACTGTTGGAAAATGAACTAATGTCTATCTCACAAAAAGATATGAAAATTAGTCAGTATTTTACCAAAGTGAAGTTCCTATGTTGAGAAATTGCTGAGTTGGATAAGGCATCCAAAATAGTTAGCAGCAGAATGAGGAGAATTATCATTCACAAACTACGACCTCAATACCATAGTTTCATGGCTGCAGTTCAAGGTTGGCCCACACAACCGTCAATCGAAGAGTTAGAGAATTTGTTGGTAAGTCAAGAAACTCTAGCAAAACAAATGGCTGGAGTATCCTTGAATACTGGAGAGGTGGCGCTCTTCACCAACAAAAAGAAGAATCTAACCCATGGAAGGAATGGAGGAAAGACACAAGGTAATATCCAACCGGAGGGAGCTCAACAGAAGTAGTGGTACAATAATCAGCAATCTAAGAATTTTAGATGTCAGAATGGCGAGTGTTTCAACTATGGCAAGAAAGGACACTACGCCAGAGATTGTTGGTCTAAGAAGAAGACTGTTCAAAGTAATGCAACAACAACAAGTAATCGCCACCAGGATGAACCAGAGTGGGATGTTGAAGTATTGTTTGTAGAGACAGTGCAAATGAAAGAGTGTTATAGTTAAGAGATTGTGGAAGTCCTTAGCCTTATGGCCATCACAATAAAAGTACATGAGGAGTAGGCATCTAGTGCTTCTAGTTCTCATAGAATTAATTATGAGAAGTGTTGGATCTTTGATTCTAGTTGTTCTAGTCATATGACAGGAGATAAAAGCAAGCTTCATAATGCATCAGAGTATAAAGGCAAACGAGTTACGGTAATTGCAGATAACTCGCAACTACCAATCACTCACATTAGCATGCAAATCAACAAAAAAGTGCAGTTGGAGGATGTGTACAGAGTCTCAGGCATGAAGAAGAATCTTTTATCAATTTCAGATTTGACAGATTATGGTAACTTTATTGTGTTTGGCCCTGAAGACGTCAAAGTTTGTCAACAAGTCAAAATAGTTGACACAGCAATAATGGAAGGACAGAAGGTGGATTCCATATATGTCTTATTAGTAGAAGATGCTTATATGGAGAAGACTAAAGGCGGTGATACAACTGACCTGTGGCATGCACGGTTGGGACATGTCAATTATCATAAATTAAAGATGATGATGAGCAAGTCCTCATTAAGAGGGCTACCTAATCTTGATATTCATGTTGATGTGGTTTGTGCTAGATGTCAGTATGGAAAGACGCACCAACTTTAATATGAGAAGTCATCATTCAAAGCCAAACAGCCACTAGAGTTGATCCACTCAGATATATTTGGAAAAGTGAAGCAATCATCAATCAATGGTATGCACTACATGGTGACATTTATTGATGATTATTCGAGATATGTATGGGTCTATTTCATGAAAGAAAAATCTGAAACTCCAGCAAAATTCAAAGAATTCAAGCAAATGGTTGAAAGTGAAGTTGGGAACAAAATCCAGTGCCTTCATACTAATAATGGGGGAGAATACATCTCTAATGAGTTCTCAAGTTATCTTGTTCAATGTAAGATTAGGAGACAATTGATCTGTCCAAACACACCACAACAAAATGGTGTTACAGAAAGAAAGAACAAGCATCTTGCTAAAGTATGCAGAAGCATGTTACATGCTAAGAATGTTCCTAGGAGATTTTGGGCCGAGTGCATCACATAATCAACAGACTTCCTCAATCGAAGATGTCTCCATTTGAGAAGTTGTGGAGTATGAAACCAACAGAGAGCCATTTCAAAGTTTTTAGCTGTGTTTGCTATGTATTTGTACCTGATCATCTACGTAGTAAGTTTGATAAGAAGGCAATTGAGTGTATCTTTATAGGATATGATGAGCACAGAAAAGGATGAAAATGCTGTGATCCTACAACTGGCAAATGTTATGTCTCATAAAATATTGTGTTTGATGAGACATCATCATGGTGTACACTAGAGTATGTTGTACTTCCTCACTCCTTCACTCCAATGAGGAAGAACTATTGTACGAATAGTGTGAAGAGCAGTCATCAAGAGTTCAGTAAAGTCTAGAACCTATCATGCAATCTCAACCTCAAGAAAGGCCATGGTAGACTGGTGTGTATCAAAAGATATATGCTGAAGATAAACTAATAATGGAGATGCCAGAAGAACAATCTACAACATCACCAATACAATTAAGAAAATCAACTAGAGAGAAAAAGAAAAATCCCAAGTATGCTAATGTTGTAGTAATGGAAGAAGAAAAAAAACCAACATCCTTTGAGGAGGCATCACAGAAAGCTAAATGGAGAAAAGCCATGGAAGAGGAGATCAAAGCTCTTATTGAAAATCAAACTTGGGACTTACTGTCAAAACCTAAAGATGTAAAACCCATTTCATGTAAGTGGGTGTACAAGATCAAGACTCGCTAAGATGATTTAATTGAGAGATACAAAGCTCGTTTGGTAGCACGGGGATTCTTACAGCTGTACGACCTAGACTATGACAAGACTTTTATTGCAGTGGCCAAGATTGTAACTGTTCGTGTTTTGCTAGCACTCGCTGCAAGTAAATCGTAGAACTTGTGGCAGATGGATGTTAAAAATGCCTTTCTGAATGGAGAATTGGATTGAGAAGTATACATGGAGCAACCTGATGGATTTGAAAATAAGCTCAATCCTGAGTATGTTTGCAAGTTGAAGAAGGCATTGTAAGGATTGAATTAAGCTCCTAGAGCTTGGTATGGCAAGATTGTTGAGTTTCTTATCCTTAGTGGCTATGGAATTGCACCAGTTGATTTGAGTTTATTTGTCAAAGCTCAAGAAAGGAAGCTAGCAATAATTCTTGTTTATGTTGATGATCTTATCATCATTGGAAACAATGTTAATGAGATCCACCAGACCAAGAAGAATTTATCAGTCCGATTTTAGATGAAAGAACTTGAGGAGTTGAATTACTTTCTTGGATTATAAGTGGAGCGCACAAAGGAAGGAATGTTCATATGCCATGCAAGAAGTCTTCTTCAAAAGTATAGGATGCTTGACTGTAAACCTCTTGCTCTTCTAATAGAGATGAACTCTAAATTGAGCATTACAAAAGGCAAAGATTTGAAGGATTCGATGATGTTTGAACAGATTGTTGGCAGTCTGATCTATTTAACATTGACAAGGCCAGATATTGCATTTGCAGTTAGAGTAGTCAGCCGGTTCATGAAAACTCTGAAAAAGCCTCACCTAGAAGCAGTTCGAAGAATTTTGAGGTACATCAAAGGAGCACTTGATCTCAGATTATTTTATAAAAGTGAAATAGCTTGCAGATTGGAAGGATATTACGATGCTGATTATGCTGGTGATTATGATACGCGAAGATCAACCACTGGTTATGCATTTAGCTTGGGTTCTGGGGTGGTTACTTGGTGCAACAAAAGACAACCAACAGTGTCACTCTCAATAACAGAAGCTGAGTATCGTGTGGCAACGATGACAGCTCAGGAAAGTACGTGGTTAGTACAATTGTTGGAGAATTTACGCCAACCAGCCAGTGGATTATCCGGTACCGATATACTGTGATAATCTTTCAACCATTTGCTTAGTTGAGAACCCAATGTTTCATGCTAGAACAAAGCACGTGAAGGTGTAATATCATTTTATTCATGAAAATGCTTTAACAGGGGAGATTAGGGTGATTCAGATGAAGACAGAAGAACAACTGGCAAATATTTTCACTAAAGGTCTCAATAGTGAAAAATTAGAAGAGTTTGAGAAAGAATTCGACATGACTCCAAGAAAATGGATTAGGGATATTAATAATGAGGAGAAGTGTTAAAAATCATTATTAATATTGTGGATCCCTCCGTGGAGCCCATAAGTTTGAAAAAAAAAGAAAAAAGTCAGCACCAAAAATCGGAGTTGACAAAATTAACAAAAATTTGAAAAGTTTGTATATATATATTTTTATTTTTTCTTACGTGCTAATGCCTATGTAAAGGCCATATGACAAGAGTAAAAAATGTACAAGCCAGGAGCAAAATAAATGATAGTGAGAAGGGAGTAAATCAAATGAGTAGTACTGTGAGTGGACAAAATAAGAAAAGTGAGTGGTGTGTGGGGTACAAAATCGAGTATGGTATGTATGTGTTGTGAGTGGAAAATAGTAGATTGAAAATATTATTTTCGCTTGAGTTGTATTTAAGTTTTTAATAATAAATTTTATTAAAAAATATTTACTGTTTATTAATTTATTGTCTCATTTTTCATATGTTATTTTATTTATTTCGTACGCCTAAATTTCAACATCTGATACTCTACAAGCATAATTGATCGGGACATTCAGCTTGGAACGATAAAAAAAAAAAAAAAAACACAAAAGAGTAGTAATAAGAACCAGTGTAAAACAAAAACGTAAGCCAAGCAAAAGCAATTGATCCAATAAAAAAAAGAACAAAAGAAAAAAAAAAGACGATAACATAGTTAGGAAGCAGGGCGGGCTCAAGGATGTCTGGAGCCATAGGCAAATTTTTTTAAATATAATATAAATAAACATTAAAGTTATTTAAAATTTATTTTTTTACCTTTTAAGGTGTAAAATCTTTATATTCAAATTTAGAAATTAAATTCTTTTCAATCGATAATATAGTTAAATTATTTATCTTTCTTTAGATGCAAATGGAATATAAATAAGATTTTTTATTAATTTTAATTTTAAAAAACTTATTTGCTAATGTTATAGGAATAGAAATAATTAATAATATAAACTATCCAGAAATTTGAAAAAGAATTCACCTTTTTATCAAAAAATTATATATTATTCTTAGCCCTGTTAGGAAGACAAAGATGGCAGATTCCTAGTTTCAGAATTAAGATGTACGAGGCACATAAGATTAGAATTAAAAAAAAAAAAAATAGTTGTCTGCTTTTGACTCAGCATATATTACTCTTAGCCCTGTTAGCAAGACAATGATGGCAGATTCCTAGTTTCAGAATTAAGATGTACGAGGCACATAAGAATCAGAATTAAAAAAAAAAAAAAGTTGTCTGCTTTTGACTCAGCAAAAAGGGAGATACCCTGCATATATTACTCTTAGCCCTGTTAGGAAGACAATGATGGCAGATTCCTAGTTTCAGAATTAAAATGTGCGGGGCACATAAGAATTAGAATTAAAAAAAATAGTTGTCTACTGTTGCTGAGTCAACAAAGGGAGCCTTATCTTATCACTTACGCTGGGTTAATCTTCATGAATTCGAAAAAAAATAAAAAATAAAAAAATAAACACAAATAAAGCAAGAAAGGAGTATAAAAGAAGAATGGTGGAGAGGGAAAGATGTCAAATGCCGAAGCAACTAGCTTTATGTATTAAAAAAAAAAAAAAACAAAACATAGTTATCTAAATTCTTTCCTTAGCTAACATTCTTAGCAGCAATATCAAACCCTTCTCATCAATTTTACACGAGCTCAACTCTCTTGAACTTATTCCCTCATTAATCTCTGTCCTCAAACCTTGATAACATCATAGATCAAAGGTAGTTTGCTGAGCTTCATGACACGATCGAGCTGTATGGAGTTAGCTTAAGTCTATCTTCAAACCAGCAAATTCAAGTTTGTTTAGGATTTACAGACATTTGGGTATGTTAATTTTAATGATTACACCATGCATGATGAGGTGTCTATATTTCAGCACTATTTATTAGTAATATGATTTAACAACTGTTTTTTTGACATCGCTTGGTGTACAAATAGCCGTGGGGGCGTACATCGGGTGGTTTGCCTTTTGGGGCAGCTCTGCGCATGCGAAACAATTTTGTGCAATCCAAGGATTGTTTAGTGTCATCATGCGCTTAATGTACATAATCTTTTGACTATATATTTTATGAGTGTATGGAGTATTTTTTTTTTATGATTGTTCTTTCAGCATTTATGATAGTTAAATTAGCAAAATCTTATATTATTTTTGAAAATGATAATTTATGATAAATCTTAGCTCTATAATGATTCATACATGTATAATAAGTGGCTTTACAATTATTATCAAGACAATTTCTCAAATGCAAATTCATTAGTATAAAAACAACATTTGTTCCCACTTGTTATATTTTTATCCACTCACTAAGTATTTTTATACTCACCCTCTCATTCGTAAATTTTTCTCAGATCAATTGGAGCTTTAATCATTTAGGAATCGTCTCTCTTGTTTGTGGTCCAGCAATTAGAAGAGGTTGTGCCAATAACTCAATCATTTTGCTCTTTTGACATGTACTTAAGAAGTTTACAAGTAGTAGAGATATGTCCATAATAGTATTAGTGAACTTGGTATATAACTTGTAACTAGAACCTAAAGTAAGCCTCAAACTTTAAGCCTGTAGCCTTATATATATAAGATATATATAGTATTCTAGCAAGCTTTAGCCAACTATTAGCTAGTCACGCCTACTCATTAGCTAACGGAGTGAGTGTGACAATGTGTAGACCACATATCTTAGTCATCCCTTATCCAGCACAAGGCCATGTGATCCCTTTCATGGAACTGTCTCAATGGTTAGTAAAAGAAGGATTCAGAATCACATTTATAAACACTGAGTATAATCACAAGAGGGTCTTGAATGCACTGAAGAAAGATACACTTGGGGATCATATCAGTCTAGTTTCAATCCCCGATGGGTTGGAGCCCTGGGAGGATAGGAATGAGGTAGGCAAGTTGACAGAATCAATCTTTCAGGTCATGCCTGGAAAGCTAGAGGAGCTCATCAACAAAATTAATACTTCTGAAGATGAAAGGATTACCTGTGTCATTTCTGATTGGAGTATGTCATGGGCTCTCGAAGTGTCAGAGAAGATGAAAATCCGCCGTGCTATCTTTTGGCCTCCAGCTGCCTCTCTATTGATCTCGTTACTTAGCATCCAGAAGCTAATTGATGATGGAATCATCGACGAGGATGGTGAGATTATTCTCCATTAAAATGATTTTTAAGTGTTTTGTTGCAATATATTACATTGATTTGGGATCATTTCAGAATAAAAAATACAGCAGCTTCAGGATAGAATAAAGTCTATAATCTATTAAGAAAAATGTTGCGTAATTTTATTTATCGGAACATGCATAACATTACTGACAGCACCAAGTACTTTTGGTTTCTCAGAATATGCAAAAGAAGAACAGAGAGAATAGGAAAATGATCGCTCTAACTCTGAACGTCTCATGTTCAAAATGATCCTAGAAAATAGTCCCCCAGAATTGAGCACAGTAACGCTAGGCAAAATTAGGATTCGTTAGACACATTTCAAGCTTCATTCTGTTGCACAATTAAAGAAAGATTATGAAAATATTTTATATTCTGACAATACTTAATTTCTTTTAAATTTTATTCCATGAAGGAACTCCACTGAAGAACAAGATGATTCAGTTGGCTCCAGAGATGCCTGAAATGAACACTGCAAACCTTGTATGGACCTGCGTTGGCGACTTCACCACACAGAAATTAGTATTTGATCTCATGATTAAAGCCAACAAGATAGTCAAGGAAGCGGACTGGATAATTTGCAACTCAGCTTATGATCTTGAGCCGGCAGCATTCACTTTTGCTCCAAGGATTCTACCAATAGGACCACTTCTGGCAAGTAACAGGCTAGGAGAGTCAACTGGATACTTCTGGCAAGAAGAATCAAGTTGCTTGAAATGGCTGGACCAACAGCCACCTAGATCAGTCATCTATGTTGCATTTGGCAGCTTCACTGTTTTTGACAAAACACAATTCCAAGAACTGGCTGTGGGGCTTGAACTCTCTGGTCGGCCGTTCTTATGGGTTGTCAGGCCTGATATTGTCAATGAGACAAATGCCTATCCTGAAGGATTTCGAGAGAGAGTAGCTACTCGTGGCTGTATGGTTGGTTGGACACCTCAACAAAAGGTTCTGAGTCACTCTTCCATTGCCTGTTTCCTGACACATTGTGGTTGGAACTCGACCCTGGAAGGTGTAAGTAATGGGTTGCCTTTCTTGTGCTGGCCATACTTTGCTGACCACTTCCTTGGTGAAACCTACATTTGTGATGTTTGGAAAGTGGGACTGAAGTTCGATCGAGACAAAAGTGGGATAGTCCTGGGAGAAGAGATTCAGAATAAGGTGGAGCAAGTTCTAGGTGATGAAAATTTGATGGCGAGAGCTTCAGAACTCAAGGAAATGGCTATGAGAAGTGTTGCAGAAGGCGGTCATTCTAGCAGGACTTTCAAGAAGTTCATCGACTGGATGGTGGCTTAAGCATGTGGTTCATAACTTATCTAAAATTGAAACTTTTTATACCAATAACAGCAGAAGAATTTACAGAAGCTACACTGTAATTGAATGCTTTTTATTTTTATTTCATTTTGATGCGCTACTGAGATGCCAAAATTTATCAGAAGTGACTATTGCTGGCTATGATTTTTGATGTTAGCATTTGAAAATAAGCATACATAATAAAGAAGGTTTTTCCTAGTTCTTACAATGAATAATCATGGTGTTTCTTTAAGCTTCAAGATGTGCCAATGCATCTGGGTAAACTAAGAGCATCTTATGTAACACATGGCAGGGCTGATTGATAGAGACATTAAGCTAGAAACAAGCATGATAAAACAACAGAATAGAACTCTAAAATAGGTGTGAAAACAAGTATATAAACCAAATGATCGAGGAAAGGTTAATAACACAAGAACAAAAGGTCAATAATAAGCAATATAGAAGACAGTAGAATAGGACTAAATTTAGGATTGAAATGATAATCCCCGGGTTGAGATTGCCATGGGCATTAGTTCCTTGATCTGATCGCTCCTCCTAAGCTCCGATATAGTTCATGGATTTAGCTACAAAACATCATTAACAAAGAACTCAAAACTGCAAAAAGAGGAAAAAAGAACTAAAAAGCAAATATGAGCAAGCCACACATTCTGGCCGTACCATGCCCAGCACAAGAATATGTGATTTCTTTGATGGAACTCTCACTATGTTTTGTAAAACATGGATTCAAAGTCACTTTTGTAAACACAGAGTATATTCATAATGGGGTCTTGAAACAGGTTAGTCTACGTTTGAATCCAAGATCGATTGGAGCCCTGGGAGGACAGGAATGGGCTTGGAGTGTTCACTGAAGGAATATATCGGGTCATGCCTGGGAAGCTGGAAGAACTCATTAGCACAATCTATGTATCAGAAAGTTGAAAAAATCACCTGTAATATAGCTGATGAGAGTATGGGATGGGCTACGGAAGTGGCAAAAAAAGATGAAAATCCTTCTAGCTGTCTTTTGGCCTGAATCAGCAGCTGCAATGTCTATACTGCTGTGATATAATACATATCAGAATCTATACACAATAAAAAAAAATTTCAGTTGATGGAACGAATATATATAAATCATCTTTGAAATAAGACACTGTAAAGATGAGTGGGCTAATTTTATTTATTTTTCTTTCTCTTCAGGAACTCCATTTGATTTGGATTCAAGAATGATTGCCATAAAACCAATTCCAACAATTAGCATTAGGACTTGAACTCTCTCAGGCAGGCCATTCTTGTGGGTTGTATAGAAGGGCAGATATTATTACCAGTGAGACAAGTGCATATCCTGAACGATTTGACACCTGGATGGTTTTTTATGCCATGTCATTGCCATTTTGCCATGTGATTTTACACGTGCCATGTACATTAGCACGCACAATAAATCGCTATCCACTCTTTTAACAAATCTAATTAAATACATTTTAAGAAATTTTAAAATGATTCTAAATTATATACAATTAAAAAATCAAACCAATAATATTAAAATAACTAAAAAATAATAAAAATAAATAAATAAATAATTAATTATAAAAAATAATTTGTTTAAAATAGGTTACCATAGTTTATTCATTTACCATTAATTTTTGAAAAAAAGGTTCATTTTTGCCCTTAACGTTTTGGGCGAGGTTCACGTAAGTTCTTCATCGAATTTTAGGCTCAAATATACTAGGGTTTACCGTTTTTGGTCCATTTAAGCCCCTCTTTAACGGAAACCAAACTTCAAATCCAAACTCCAGTCAACTCTTCTCCATATGACCCCACATCACCCAATTTGGGTCCACCTTAGCACTGCTTGAAGACTTTTCTTAAAAGTTACATGCTCTTTTTTTTTTCTTTGGTGCCCACTACTTCTCCACAAAGTAGAAGGAAAAACTCAATTGACGAAAAAAAAAAAGGGGCCAAAAACTAAATTTTCAAGTAAGCATAGAACCAACAACTAAATGTATACAAAAATGCTTAGACAAATTGGAGAATACCAAGAATGCAACATCACCACCCAATAGCAAAACAAACTTAAGATGTTTACTAAGTCAAATTTTGATAAACTAAAGACTTCTCTATATGTAATATGAAAACGACCTTCAACAGTACACTCTTCACTTCAAAAAAAAAAAAAAAAATCAAACTAGGCACCCAAAAGGCAAATGATAACTAAATAAAATATGTAAGAATTGAGACATACCCTCATCAACATCAACGACATTTTCGGTGAGAGGTTTTCCACCTTGATAAATCCAATGGCCATTTACATATCCAGCATTTGCATTACTGCTGCTGCTGCTACTATCAATACTATTTTCTTCTAATTGAGTCTCAAAATCACGCACCAATTTTTGATGTGGAGCAACAAATGCACAAGCCCTCTAATCATGAGTCCCTAGTTTTTTGAGAATCATAGCAACTTCTTATCCTAAAATCAAAACTGCTACTATTACTATTGCTTTGCCTCTTTTTTTTTTTTTTCCTTGAGAGAGGAGGCAAAAGCCAAAAACAGAAAGCAAAAAACACTACACAAGAATCAACCTATGATACTCAACTCCTATTAAATCGTGGTCTAGCCACTGCACAATTTCATGAGGAGGTTGTTAGAGACGATGACATCCCGAATGAATAGTCTCCGCAAGATCTGCTAGCCTATCCGATCCCACATTTCCTTCCCTGAAAACATATTGAAGACGAACCTCCCACTGATTATTCATTAGGTCCCGAATCCTGCTGATGATATGTTTGTGTCGATTAATAGTGTTGGGATGATTCAAGATCATCTCCACTGCGCACACACTATCAATTTCTATTTGCACCTTCTTCAAACCCCATTTCCCAGGCCAATGAATTCAAACCATCAATTCCCCATAGTTCGACGTCAGTGATAGAACAAGACTCGATGTTAATTGCAAAACCACCCAACCACATACCATTCGAATCCCTTATGACTCCCCCTGCTGAAGCTAACATGTCTTTTTTGCTGAAAGCCCCATCAATGTTAAGCTTGTACCAATCCTAATCAAGAGAAACAAAGAAAAGAAGATAAAAGAAAAGAAGCTACTAGGAATCAACCCTAATCAAGAAAAACAAGAATTGATGTTGGTGAAGAATAAGAAATTTAAGAAATTGTATTAAAAAGAATAAAAGATGAGAAGGGTCAAAAGCAAACGCAAGAATTGACGCAGAAATCTCGAATATACCTTTGTTATTAATGTTCGGATAGCCAAAAAAAAGAATCAATATTTTTTTTTCTATAGATTTTAAAAATTAAAGCTTTAAAAGAAATTGAGAAAAACCTAATTGCAAATTGATAAAAAATCTTAACTGAAATTGGGCTTCATCAGCTAGTAAAAATAACAGGGGAGAAAGGTGGGTGGCTGTGGTTGGAGGAGGCACTCTTCTATTTATTTGTTACTCTTTATAATAAACCTCTTTGTAAGCTTTTGTTGTTCTTTTGATTTTTGTAGACATGCATACCTCTTTGTTAACGTCTGAATTTTTTTTCGCACTTTGGAGCAAAGCATCATTATAGCCTATGTATAATTCAATTTCATAAGCAGCAACAAGAAACAAAGAGAATAATCGAAGAACAAGAAGAAGAAGAAGATGATAATGATAATTGAGGAAATTACGAGGAAGAAGGCGATGAAAACAATGAGAAGGAAAAAAAAGATGGATAAGAGGAGGAGAAGTAGTGGGCACCAAAGGAAAAAAAAGGCATATAATTTTTAAGAAAAGTCTTTAAGCAGTGCTGAGGTGGACCTAAGCTGGGTGATGTGGGGTCCATATGGAGAAAAGTTGACGGGAGTTTGGATTTGAAGTTTGGCTTCCGTTAAAGAGGGGTTTAAATGGACCAAAATCGGTAAACCCTACTATATTTGAGCCTAAAATTCGATGGAGGGCTTATTTGAGCCTCACCCAAAATGTTAGGGGCAAAAATGAATCTTTTCCCTCAATTTTTTAATTTTTATCATTTCAATTAAATATTTCATTTTAATTGATTTGATGTTTTAACGGTACATAATGGGTTGGTAATTCAGAACTATGTTCCCCATACTTTTGTGCCATGTGATTGATCTCTAGTACATTCACAAGAAAATTCTGAGAGGGAGAGTTATCAAAATTCCCTTTGAACGACTGTCGTTTTCTATGTATACATTTGGACAATTTATCATTTTATGGTAAAAAAGAAATTTTATTTCCTAATTTATAGTAGTTTTAAAAATTATTGTCATTTTTATGATAAAATGTGAAAAAATCTCAATTTGTGGTGTTTTTTGGTTGAGGTGGTACAACAAAGGAGATAGAAGATCCATTATGCTAGTGGCAGTAGAATAATGGACATTAGCTACTGTCAGTAGCATAATGGGTCCCATACGCAGACAATTTTTTTCTCTCATTTACTTTGACACTAATTTGACTATTTTAAATATAATTGGTTAATGATTATTTTATTTTTTTAATATTATAATTAGTAACTAATTATTGAGTAATGATTATGTTGAATTTGATAATATTTAGTCACCAATCATTATTAATAATAATATTATTAATAGTAAATAGTTGTGATTATTTTATTGAATAATTGAGGTAATTTAAAATATTAATAATAATAATTACATAGATTTAAGTAATAGAATTATATAAAAGTTATTATGAATTTGTATGAATAATAACAAGAATAGATAATACGTGTGAAAATAATTAAATAAAAAATAAAAAATAATTTATTAATGTATTAGTAATTAACGTGACATTACTGTTGATGCTGATGATGATGACGATGACGACGACGACCCTGATGATCACGACGATGATGATGGTAGTGATTCTCATAGTAGTGGATCTTAATTCATTGATATGAACTCTGCACGGATTGCTCGCCGTCGCAATATGAGGTTACATTCTAGAGTCCACATGCATAAATATTATGACACCTAACTTTTTTGTTCTTTTTCTCTTTACAATTTTATTTCTATTTGTTGTTGTAGTAACTATTACTTATCAATCAATAATATTTTCTTTTCACCTTTTACCCTCTCATTTAATAATAATAATAATAATAATTTATATTGGATAATGAACAAACATATAACTAGTTCATATAATTTTAAACATTAATTACTAATAATAATTTTTTTATTTTTATTTAATTATTTTCACATATTATCTACTCTTGTTATTATTCATACAAATTCATAATAACTTTTATATAATTCTATTAGTTAAATCTATGTAATTATTATTATTAATATTTTAAATTACCTCAATTATTTAATAAAATAACCATAACTATTTACTATTAATATTAATATTATTATTAATTATTAGACAATAATTAGTAACTAAATATTATTAAAATCAACATAATCATTACTCAATAATTAGTTACTAATTATAATAGTAAAAAAACAAAATAATCATTAACCAATTATATTTAAAATAGTCAAATCAGTGTTAAAGCAAATAACAGAGAAAGTGGTATGCATGTGAGATCCATTACGCTACTGCCACTAGCATAATGTCCATTATGCTATAATGGGTCTTTACTTTTTTTTTTTTTGCTGTGCCACCTAACCCAAAAACACCACAAATTAAGAATTTTTTTCACATTTCACCATAAAATGACAATAACTTTTAAAACTACCATAAATTAGGAAATAATTTTTTTTTTTTACCATAAAATGGTAAATTGCCCTATATATTTCTGTAAAATAAAAAACGCCATACCGTATCTAACTTCAAACTTTCTGCAGCAAAAAAAAAAAAAAAACAACGCATTTTTCACCTTGTTCTACCTTCGTCATTCACCAGGTTCATTTCAGGACCATTGGGTTGCGACAGCTCTCTCTCTATATACAAAGATATCCATGGCGAATTGTCACGCAACTGAATCAAAGAAGAAGCTGTAAGAATCAAATCAATGGAGGGAGCTAAAGAAGAAGTAGCTGGAGAAGGCGAAGGTGAAGGTGAGCAGCTGCAGGAGCAGTTCCCTCCTCCTAATGATGTGCTTGTGAGTTTTTACCTGAAGAGGAAGATAATGGGTCTGGAACTGCCTCCCAGTAATCCAATCCCCACCATTGATGTTTACGCTTGCAGACCACAACGCCTTCCCTTCAGTAACTTCATCCCCACCAATCATACAATAATTTTTCTGCTTCATTTATTATATATTATAGCATTGTTTGTTGTTATAGAGCTTATAAAAGCCTAATTTTTCACCTGTTTGATACAAATCCTGTGAGAAAAATACTAATTTGTATATTGCTGCTTGCACGCATGCAGACCTTTGTAAGAATGGACTGGAAAACGGATGGTGCTTCTTTACGAATAAAAAAAAGGGTAAAATCTTAATACCAGGTGATGCAGGTTCTTATCAAGTAGCTGGTCATGAAGTAATCTATCGTACAGATTATTCTGATGGTGGAAGGAGAACACATCAACTTGTTGGTTTCGCACGGACACTGGATTTTTACTATGCTAATGGACACATCTCTAACTGGAGTATACAAGAGTTCAGAATTAATCCCAGTATTGTTCAACTTCAAGAACATGATCATGCTACCAGGCAAAAGGTAATTAACTGCGCTACTTTTTGGTTGCATGCAATGTTTAATTTTATTGAAGGTTTTAGTTGTGAACCTTCTTCAGGTTTTTAATCTTGTTATCGGCAAAGTTGTTAAGGAACTGCACCCTACTAAGAAAGATCTGCTGCTTCTTGTTTTTCCTGACTACAAGTTCGAGCCTACTGATTTACAATTAGTGGCTTATTATCTGAAGAGTAGGATAGTGGGTCAAGAATTGCCTGACGATCATATTCCTATCTTTGATGTTTTGGGTTCCAACCCAGACGAACTTCCTCTCAGTAAGTTCACTATTAATCGTTATATATTATATATATATATGTGCGCACTCTTTTGCATGTTTTGATACAAATCGAGAAATGAATTTGTTTTGTGGTAGACACGTCTTATGGAAAGCCAGGTGAATGGCATTTCTATGCTATTGCGAGAAGTGGCGGCATTTTCATCGCAGATGGAGGTCATTATGAAGCCTCTGAACAAGACTCTCTATATGATGAATCAAACAATCAACTTGTTGGTTTTGTACGGACACTAGATTTTTACCGTGGAGACGACACTCCTAATACTATTCCAACAAAATCTGAATGGAGCATAAAAGAGTTTAGAATCAATCCTGATCTTGTTCAAGTTCAAGAAGATGATTATGATACTATGTGGAGGGTGATGAACTTTAAATTTAGATTGACTTTTGTTGCAAGCAAATTATTCATGTTTTATATGTATGAACTTCAGGATTTATGATAGAAATCTTTATTTCCCTTTAACTTCTTCAGGTTAATGATCTTGTTGTCTGCAAAGTTATTAATAAGAACCAGAAAATGCCTGAAAATAGAGAAGAGGACGTTCCTCCGCCGCCTGAGGAAGATGAAGAGGAAATTCCTGCGCCGCCTGAGGAAGATGAAGAGGACAATCCAGAGCCACCTGAGGAACATGAAGAGGGCATTGCTGAACCTGAGCAATATGAAGAAGGCATTGCTGACCCTGAAGAAATGGAAGAGGACATTGCTGACGAGCCTCAGGAAGATGAAGAGGACAGTGGTGAATCTGAGGCAGATGATGCACCACCACCCAAGAGACTTCGGGGAGAGTAGAATAATACTACTCTTCCCTTTCCCAATTTTCCAAAGTGATGATATTATGATATGATATCACATTCAGATAAAACCTCAAGGCTCCAGCAACCATAGATTTTACCAATCTTTTTTTTTTTTTTTTCCAATGCGCAATGCACTTCTGGAGATTATATACATTTAGCTAGATTTTGCCAAAATTTATGCACGCGTTTGACTTGAGTAAGGGTAAATGACCACCTGGATCACTTTTCTGCCATGTCATCTCATTTAGCCACTCTCTGTTTCAACACAATTAAATACCACTTGCATTCTGACACCTGGATACTGTTGTGCCATGTCATCTCCATTCTACAATGTAAATCTCTTGTGCCTCATTAATTAATTCAATGTCTTTACAAACAAGATGATATATTATTTATTCTAATAACTTGTTTCCTACCACATATTTATTATATTATTATTTCTTTTATGGTATATTATTATTTTTGACACTACATAATCAGTTTCCTACCACACATTTATTAAATTAAATTATTATTACGCCATTTTAAATATAATATGACCATATCATTAATTAATACATTAATATTGGGATGAATGCTTATACACTACACAATTACTTTCCTCTCCTCTAATTTTATATAAAAAATTTGTCCTTTTCTGTCCATAAATTTTTTTTTAAACGTGTATGATTATATAGAGCACTTCGATTTCTTTTTGCCACATTATCTCTTTTCCACACCAACTAGATTCAGAAGATTTGATCATGAAGCCAAGAATTTCAATCTTATAATAAAATGCATGGGATTGTCATGCATTACAAGGCATTATTTTAGATGATTTCGTAAAATTAGATTGGTTGGGCAGACTGGGTTATTGAGATATATAATTAACAACTTTCTTATTTTTCTGATTAAATCCGAACAAATGGGATAAGGTGAAAATGACTTGCTTATATCTTTTCTTGAGGAAATTGATTGGTCCAAACTTAAAAGAAAAGTCGAATTAAAACTAAAAAGGCACAGAAGACAAAAAGTGAAACAAAAAAAATAGGCCACATATATGTAAATCATGCCTCATCCAGTAGAAGGACATATGATAGATTAGCTGCAAACACTGAAGAACAGCAAGAAAAAAAAATGGGTAACCCACATATTCTAGCCATACCTTTTCCTGCACAAGGCCATGTGATTCCATTGATGGAGCTATCACAGTGCTTAGCCAAAGAAGGATTTAAGATCACGTTTGTTAACACAGACTATGATCATAGGAGGGTCCTGAATGCATTAATGGCAGAGAATGATTATTTTGATGATGGTCATATTAGTTTAGTATCAATTCCAGATGGATTGGAGCTTTGGGAAGATAGGAAAGAGCTTGGGAAGTTAACAGAATCAATTTTTCGGGTCATGCCTGGAAAGCTTGAGGAGCTGATAGACAGGATCAATACCAACGCTTCAGAAGATGAAAAAATTACTTGTGTCATTGCTGATGCATGTATTGGATTGGCTTTTGATGTAGCAGAGAAGAAGAAACTTAAACGAGCTGCTTTTTGGCCTGCATCAGTGGCTCTACTGGACGTGCTTCAGAGTTTCCAAAAGTTAATCGATGATGGAATCATTGACAGTGATGGTGAGATTTTCCTCTAACTTGACTAATAGTTTAAAGAATTCATCTGCTAATTAATTGTGTTAATATTGAGAATTTGACTTGTCTACAGTGATCTGACCTTCGACATAATTTCCAACGTTTTGAAGGAAATGTTCTAAAGAGCCAGAAGCTCCAATTGGCTCCAAGTCCACCAATGCCTGACTTGACCATTGCAAAATTGTTCTGGAGTATAGGTGACTCAACTTCAAGAAAAATTATATTTGATTCTCTTTTCAAAAGCATTAATTCTGCAAAAATGGCAGATTGGATGGTTTGTAACTCGGCATATGATATTGAGCCTGGAGCATTCGACTTCTCCCCAAACAATCTACCAATAGGGCCACTTCTTGCAAACAATAGACTTGGCCACTCGGCAGGATATTTCTGGCCTGAAGATTCTTCATGTTTACAATGGCTAGACCAACAGTTGCCAAAGTCAGTGCTTTATGCTGCATTTGGTAGCTTGGCTGTTTTTGACAAAAACCAGCTTCAAGAATTAGCACTAGGACTTGAATCATCATTTAAGCCCTTCTTGTGGGTTGTGAGGCCTGATATTACAAATGAAATTGACGTCTTTCCTGAAGGATTTCAAGAAAGAACAGCAGCGAGAGGGCGGATGGTTCAATGGGCACCTCAGCAGAAGGTTCTGAGTCATCCTGCAATTGCCTGCTTCTTGAGTCACTGTGGCTGGAACTCCACCATGGAAGGTGTAAGTAATGGTGTACCTTTCTTGTGTTGGCCATGTTTCACTGATCAGTTCCTTAATCAGAGCTATATTTGTGATGTTTGGAAAGCGGGATTAAAGTTCAATCGAGTTGAAAATGGAATTATTACTCGAGAAGAAATTAAGGGCAGGGTGGAGCAAGTTTTTGGTGATGAAAAGTTGAAGATAAGAGCTTTGGAACTGAAGGAAATAGTGATGAAAAATGTTGGAGAAAGTGGTAATTCTAGCAAGAACCTAGAGAGTTTTATTGACCGGTTAAAGTCTCAAGCAAGTAGTTCAAAAGTTGTTTGAACATGAATTTTTTTTCATGTTCAAACAACTTTTTTAATTTCTAGTTCCCAGAAATTATATCCAATCTTGTGCTTGAAACGATCAAGACAGTTAAAAAAGGCACACAAAATAAATTGCAACTCAGCATATGATCTTTAACCTGTGGCATTCACCTTTTCACAATCCTACCATGCAATACGACTATTTTTAACTGAATATTCGACTCGTTTAAAATGACTAGACAAACAACCATCAAAACCGGTGATATATGTCACATTTGGTAGTTTCACTTTTTTGACAAAACCCAATTCCGAGAATTAGCATTAGCACCTGAACTCCCTCAGGAAGGCCATTCTAGTGGGTTGTAAGGCCAGATATTATTGGTACTGTTAGATACTGAGATAAAGAGCTTTTGAAGCACAGCAAAATCACTGCTCCTACTATTGCTGAAAAACACTTAAAAAAAATAAAAGAGTTAAATAGAGGTCTACTTCATTGCACATTTTTTCATTGAAATTATATATATATATACGACGTGGAGTGTTTATGGGTGCATGGAAGTTGTACACGGCTGTGTGTATCTTTGCATGACTATACTTGAGGCGGACCAACTCAAGGTGGAAAGTCTGAAATCAGATATGGCTGTGTCTGCGAGCATATAATTCAAATGCTTCATTTTGACACAACCCAGTGTTGTGAATAGCTACACTTAATTTTAAATTATTTATTTATTTTGTTATTTAAAATAATTATTTAATCAGAAATAATTTTATATTTATTTAGAATTTTATTTTATTCTTATTTTAGTTTCCAACTTTAGTTAGAATTTTGATTAGGGTTGGTGGCTTGCACCTTAGGTTTTTATTTAGGGAGACTTTTATCAATTCTATTCAGAATTAAACTTAAATTTTGTGCTTGTTTATCTTTGGGTCTCAGATTTGAGATTTGTTTATCCTCGTTGATCAATTGTGTGTTGATCATGCTACAAGGTGCGCCAATATATATAGCATTACAAAGAGCAACTAGCTTTGCTCATAGCCACTTAAATAAAAGATACGGTTCACTTTTTCAAAACATATTCCTAAAATTGTGGATGTAATTTGACTAAGCTGACTGCAGCCACAAAATATCTACTATAAATTACATTTACTTTTCATAAAAAACAAAAGAAACTTGTTCCCTCCAAATTCAGTTCACCATACTGAATTTATGCAAAAAGAGATTTGATTTTTCCAATTACAATCTCAATCTCCAACAATCTTCTCCTTAAGATTGAAACTGGACATACCTAAGTTAATCTTTTGACAAATTAAAGCTTGAGTTAGGTAAGCCATATGCTGTTTGCCTTTGAAGCTGAAGTTTTGCAGTTGAATATCTCCATGTTTCTCTGATTTTGAAAAATTTTCTGTGCTTCTCTACTTCCATTTTCTCATCTTTGTTGATTTCTTTTTGAGCTGACTATTCTGAGAAACAGACAAACATTCTTCTTGACTTATTTTGCTCTCCCGTGCTTGAGGACTAAACAAACTCTGCCTGTTCAAAATATCAACAACACTTGTATCTTGAACTTTTGAACTAGAAGTTCAATTTGTTGAAAGAACTGATTCTGAAAGTACTCATTTCTCTTGACTCTCTTGCTCTTCATCAACTTTATCATCCTCAACTTTCTCAAAATTTAAACTTAAAGAATAAAAACTTAATGGAAAAGTTTTGTTAACCATCCTAACCTCAATTATCTCATCATCATTTTAATTAAAAATTATGCATGAATGATTCTTGAATATTACACAATAACATTTTTCCTAGTAACTGAGGTACATTAAGCAAAATTTATTGTAAAGATGACATAAACAAAACATATGAATTTATCTTTATACCTTGCTTTGTTTGAACAGAAATAGATTAGCAGAAGCTTAAATTAAAAGAGATAACTATTGTACGCTGTTGATTCGCGCACGAATGGCTGTCAAACAATTTTCTATAACCTGTTGATTCAACATGAATACTAGAAAATAGACATCCAAGAATTCGTTGATTCACAAAGGAATACCGAAAATTTGGAAAAATAGAAATTTGATTTATCAATTCAACAAAACTATTTGAAACAACTCAAAACAACATTTAAATACTGGTTGGGAAAAAAAACCCTAAAAGAAAAGGGAAAAAACCTAACAAACGCACTAAAAATAAACACAAAACTTCAAACTGAATTTTGAGGCCATCAATGATGGATTTTGGGTCTGAAGCTGTCATGTTACAAATAAACCCTATGACACCATCCTGGATCTCTAAATCAGTTTCGTTTTGATATATTATGAGCCTCATAGTTCAATCGGGCAATAAAGTTAGAACCTTTAGAAGCCGCACTGCGCATTTTGACATCTTTTCCAAAATCCAAACGCTTTAAATAATCCAGGGCTGTCTTGTCCGCATCACTTTTCCTCTTCAACTTGAACTTAGTCTCCACTGCCTAACTTCACTTTGATTTTGAAATTTTTGTCCAAATATGTGAAAGAAGCTGCATCCTTGGTCATATGATTCGTGCAGCTATTGTCAACAAACCAAACTTGATATTTCTTTTTCCACGTTGAGTTGCCATATTTAAATGCTTATCTTGATCTAGTACCAGATTGGTGGTATACTGATTGGAAAATTGTTCTTGAACATTACCTACAACTTAAGGGTGATTTTGTTGTTGTTGGCCTTATTTCTTTATGTAAAATTTGTCAGTATGCCCCAACTTATAACAAAAATTGCATTTATAAACTGGTTTCTCTCAATTCTTGAACCGACAATTTTCTGTAGCATGATTAGTCCACTTACAATACTTGCAAGGTGAAAATTTTTCTTTTCTGGCTGATGCTCCAAAACTCTTTGGAACTTTTCTTTTGTTGGCGTTGTCACGTTTTTCCCTTCTTCCACATTTGTTTTGTGCATGTAAAGCACTTTCAATTGGTTCATCATTCATTATAGAGACTCTTCGCTCATGCACCTTCAACTGTCATTGGAAGGGTTTCAAGATCATAAGACTTTTCTATAGCTGCATTCTTTGCTTCAAATTCTTGACGAATGGAGATCAGAATTTTCTCCATTACAAGCTGATATGGAAAATCTTCTGCAAGTAGCCTTCTTTGGTTAACAACCTCCATCAATCTGTTGACGTAGCCTTTAAGAGTTTTATTGTTTTTCATTCTCATTAATTCAAACTCTCTCTTGAGAGTAAGAAGTTCCACTTTTTTCACTTTGTCACCACCTTCATATTCTTCCTTCAACTTGTCCCATACTTGCTTTGGTGTTTCCAATCCATAATTTTTGTAAAAATATGATCAACAAGACTTGAGCAAATATAGGTGATTACTTTGTCTTTCTTCAACTTTTGCTCTTCATGTTCCTTCATTTGAGCAATAATTGGATTTGCTTTGAAAGGTATAGGATCTCGATTTATCATCACCACATCCCATAGGCCTTGAGATCTCAAGTGCAATCTCATCTTGACAGCCCAAACATGATGAAATTCTCCATTGAACATGATAATTGGACGAGCTGTTGTATTGGAAGGAGACAATTGAGTTGAAATTGATATCTCACTCACTCAAACTCAGTGTTTACATTTACTCTCAAGTGTTTACACTCAACTAGACTTCTAAGTAAAAGAACCTTATAGTTCCCGAAGAATGAGGTTCTGATACCAACGAGATAAAGAGCTTTAAGAACTTTTGAAGTATAGCAGAATCTCTGTTGCTACTACTACTACCGAGAAACACTTAAAAATGAAAGAGTTTTTGTGGTAAAACAGAGGTCTACTTCGTTGCACATTCTTTCATTGAAAATACATATATATAGCCTTAAAAAGAGCAATTAGCTTTGCTCATTGCCACTTAAATAAAAATTTGGTTCACTTTTTCAAGACATATTTTTGAAATTGTGGATCTAATTTGACTAATTATTGATTGCAGCCACAAAATATCTACTAATAATTAACTTGATCCCCCCAAATTCTGAATTTATAAAAAAAAAAAAATTTGATTTGTGCAATTGCAATCTCAATCTCCAACAAGGACAAGCGACACAAGTGCATATTCGGAATCTATTCTGAAGGATTCCGAATTCTGCCACCTGGATCGTTTTTGTGCCATGTCATGCATATTCTGAAGGATTCCGAATTCTGCCACCTGGATCGTTTTTTGCCATGTCATCAATCTCTAGCACGATCAGAAGAAAATTTCTGTTCAGGAAGAAAATTTTGAAGGTAGAGGTATCAAAATTTCCTTTAAACGACTATCGTTTTGCACAATAAATGGTAAAATACTAAAAAACGACATGCTGTATCAAACTTTAAACTCTTCTCAGCAGTAAAAAAAAGCACATAATTTCACCGCTTTACCTTCATCATTCGCCAGGTTCATTTCAGGACAATTGAGCGACTATTGCTGTACATATATACTGATATCCATGGCAAATTATCACAGAATTGAGTGAAAGTAGAAACTGTAAGAACCAATGGAGGAAGCTCAAGAAGTAGTAGATGGAGAAGGAGAAGTTAAAGAAGGCGAGGTACTGCAGGAGCAGTTCCCTCCTCCTGATGATGTGCTTGTGAATTTTTATCTGAAGAGGAAGATACTGGGTCTGGAACTGCCTTCCATTAGCCCAATCCCCACCATTGATGTTTTCGCTTGCAGACCAGAAGACCTTCCTTTCAGTAACTTCATCCCCATCAATCACATAATATGTTTTCTGCTTCATTTGTTATATTATATCCACTATTTGATGTTATAGAGCTTATAACAGTACTACTTTTTCACCTGTTTGATACAAATCCTGTGAGACAAAAAAAAAAAAAAAAACACACTAATTTTTACATTTTTGCACTCATGCAGACCTATGCAAGGATGGACTGCAAAATGAATGGTGCTTCTTTACTAATAGAAAAAAGGGCAAAATCTTATTACGAGGTAAAGCAGGTAGCTATGACCTCGCTGGTCATAAGGTTATCTATTGTACGGATTATTCTGATGGAAGGAGAACACATCAACTTGTTGGTTTTTCACGGATCCTGGATTTTTACTATGGTAATGGAAACATCTCTGTCTGGAGTATAGAAGAGTTCAAAATTGATCCCAGTATTGTTCAACTTCAAGAGGATGACTATGCTACTAGGCAAAAGGTAATTAACTGAGTTACTTTTTTTGGGGGGTTGCAATGCTAAATTTTATATGGATTTCTGAAGGTCTTGGCTATGAATTTTTTTCAGGTTTGTAATCTTGTTATCTGCAAAGTTGTTAAGGACCCAAAATCTCCTATGATTAAAGATCTGATATCTGTTGTTTATCCTGGCTACAAGTTCGATCCTGATAGTTCATTGTTAGTGGCTTTCTATCTAAAGAGGAAGATAATGGGTCAACAACTGCCTGCTGATCCAATCCCCAGTTTTGATGTTTTCGGTTCGAGCCCACAAGAACTTCCTCTAAGTAAGTGCACCATTAATCATTATATATGTATTTGTTACTTTTTGCATGTTTGATACAAATCCTATCAGAGAAATTAACTTGTATTGTGGCAGACATATCTTGTGGAAAGTCAGGTGAATGGCACTTCTATACTCGTGCAAAATATGGCGAACTTTCCATACCAGATGCAGGTTACTATAAACCCTCTAAACATGGCCTTATCTATGATAGATCAGATAATCAACTTGTTGGTTTTATACGGATACTGGATTTTTACCATGGAAACCCTCATAGTACTGTTCAAACAAAGTCTGAATGGAGCATAAAAGAGTTTAGAATCAATCCTGGTTTTGTTCAAGTTAAACAAGATGATTATGCTACCATATGGAAGGTGAACTTCTAATTTAATTGACTTTTATTGCAGCCAATTATTCAAGTTTTATATTTACGAACGTCAGGCTTTGCGATTGATATCTTATCTTTCCCTTAATTTCTTCAGGTTTATAATTTCGTTGTCTGCAAAGTTATTAACAAGAACCAGCTAATTCCTGAACATGAACTCAACGACGACGACATTGTTTGGCTGGCTGAGGGACATGAAGAGGGCGTTGCTGAACCTGAGGAACACGCAGAGAGAATTGCTGAACCTGTGGAACATGAAGGGAACATTGCTGAGCCTCAGGATGATGAAGAGGACAATGCTGAACCTAAGAAAGATGAAGCACCACCACCCAAGAGACAGTAGAATATTACTATTGTTCCATTCCCAAACTTTCCAAAGTGATGATCATATCTCGTATCACATAATCTTTTCCATGTGCAATGCAATTGAGGAGATTATACACACTCAGTGCTGGGTTGTATATGGTACGTTTAAGTAGGGTAAAAACCAAGACACTACATTTTGCAAGAATTTGGCTTAAGTGGAGTAAATGACCACCTGGATCACTTTTGTGTCATGCCATCTCATTTAGCCACTTGGCTCGACCTTTCAACACAGTTAAGTATCACTTGCATTATGCCACCTGGATATTGTTGTGACATGTCATCTCAAATTTAAAATGTGTATCACTTGTGCCACATTAACTACTGCAATGCTATGTCATTACAAAAACTGCCACATGTATTACTTTCATACCATTTCGTCTTTATTATTAATTTTGCCACAATCTTCCTTATAATGTATTATGCATTTTTTTTATCACTTATCCTGTGATTATTAACACATTATTTTGATTTATTTTGTTTATATCATATCACTTTTACAATGTTACATAATTATTAATTTTGCACTATATTTTTTCAAATTATATTATTATTATTATTATTATTATTTTTACTAAAAGTTTGGAGTCCAGAAATTAGGAAATACACCCGAGTATTTCAACTAGATTGACACTCTCTTAATAATGCATTACACTTATGTAGTCTAATATTATTAAAATAAAAGAAAAATTAAGAAGGACTATTCAGAGATTACAACGCAAAAGCCTAGCAAAAGTGAAAAGATCTTTTCTACTAAAATCATTATAAATGAACTGAGAACAAAAATAAGGAGCCGAAGGCCACCACTGAAGAGAAGAATTTGTAACTCCATGTTTAGCCAATGCTTCAGCTACAGAATTACCTTCTCTAAAAATGTGGGAAACTCGAATATTCATCTTGGAAACCAAGTGAAGACAGTGTAACCATTGCTGCTGAAGTTTCCAAGGAACATGAGAGGACAATGTCCAAAACAGTTGAACCACCAGCATGGAATCACATTCCAGCCATAAGTTTTGCCAACCCTTGGACCAAGAAACTTCCATCGCATAAATTGCAGCTGCAATTTCCACCATAAAAGCAAAGTCAGACCCGATGCCGAGGGAGAAAGCATCATGCGGAAATCCTGCTGGAGTCCGAAATATTCCACCTAACCCAGCAGTACCCGGAGTTCCCATAGATGAGCCGTCAGTATTAACCTTAATCCAAGAGGGAGGAGGAGGTTGCCAAACAACAAAAATCATCTTTGGCGCATTGCCTGGGATACCCTGAATATTCAGAAGCCGAAGAACGCGAAATTCATCGAGAGAATTGAACATCTTACCAATTCTGAAATAATTGATCTCTTTTATAGCAAGCCAAACAAATCTAAGCGTCAAGTGAATATTGGGAAGCTCATGATAAAAAATGGCAGCATTATGAGTTTGCCAAATTATGGCTATAACATGGACAATAGCAGATGACCAAAGAGGTGCAATTTGTGAGCTGAACCGATGTTGCATGGCATCCAAAATAAGGTCATCCAATGATCTAGAAAGCCGAATGCTCTTTCCAAACAGCCTTGAAATAGCTTGCCAAATAGAAGAGGAAAAAGAACAGTGAAGAAAAAGATGAAAAATATCCTCCACATGAGCTGAACACAAAGCACATTGGGATGCAAAGAAAATCCCTTTTCTTAACAAATTATCATTCTTGGGAAGACATCTCGAAATTGCTCTCCCACAAATCATGGACCGAGAGGGAGGAAGAAATTTCTTCCAAATAAAAGAATGCCAAGGAACCACATTCTTTGAATAACGAAGATGATTATACACACTTTTAACCGAAAGCTTACCATCCAAAACCATAGTCCATACACACAAGTCCGATGGATGCTTAATAGGAGAAACAACCCGAATGCTAACTATGACAAAAATTCCAGGAATCATGCAAAAAAAATTGAGGAACCAAATCCACTAATCCTCATTGATCTCTAAGAGGAATCCCAAGCTGATCCGCAACTAGAGGGATAATCCAAGCTGCTATCCAAAAATTGAGAGTACAATGATCTCCGATAAATAATTTTATTTCAAACCGAAGCTTGTAGTAAATTCTTCTAATTGATGACCAAATAGAAAAATGAAAAAAATATATTCGAGGAATCCCAGAAGGATAAAGAAATCTTGAGCAAAAAACCGAAATAGGATAATCCTGAGAAGAGAGCAATTTCCAAGCCATTTTACTCAACATGGCTTTATTAAGAATTTTTAATTTCTTAATACCAATCCCTCCTTTCTTGATGGAAGACATGTGAAACTCCAAGGAACAGTCACAAGCTTTTTCTTTGTGATGGAACCAGTCCAGAAAAAATTCCTCATACAATGCTTGATTAAAGAAAGCAATGAAGGAGGCCATCTATAAACTGCAAAAGAATACAACAAAAAACTAGTGATCATCGATTTAATGAGGGTCAGTCTACCAGCCATGGACAAAGTTGAACCTTACTATTTCAAAAATTTATTGCAAATTTTATCTGCAATCGGTTTCAACCACTTCTTTTTCAGAGCACCCAAAAACAAAGGAACTCCTAGATACAAGAAAGGTAAATTCCCCCACTTCATTCACATCACCTATCTCTAATTTAGCCCAATTAACCAATTGACCCGAAAGCTTCCCATAAAGCAAAAAGACATCATTAATAGCTCGAATGTTGTGAAAGGAGGCTTTGGCAAATAACAAAACATCATCAGCATACAAGAAGTGGGTTGGAAAATAATTATTCCTAGTATAAAGCATAGTAGTAATTGCACCCTCAACAACTTTAGCAAAAATTAATCTACTAAGAAAATCTTCAGCAATACAAAATAAAAGAGGTGACAGGGGATCACCTTGATGAACACCTCTAGAACAAGAAAAATTCCCTTGAACATTGCCATTAATCATAATTGAAAGTCTGGATGAAGAGAATAGACCTAGGATCCAATCCTCGAACTGCAGAGAAAACCCAAAGGCTTCCAAAACCTCAAGCAAACAATTCCAATCAACAGTATCAAAGGCTTTATGAATGTCAATTTTCATGGCCATATTCCCACCATAACAAGCCTTATCAATCAAATTGATTTCCTCAGAAGCTCCTTCTATACAATCATAAATGCTATGGTTCCTTAAAAAACCAAATTGATTGTAAGAAATAATTCTAATAGCAATCAATGCAATACGTCAGCTAAGATCTTAGTGACAATCATCATGCTAAAATTACTAAGCATTATAGGCCTGAATTGCTCAATAGAAGCATCCTTCACTTTAGGAATCAAAATCATAATGCTTGAATTCATTCATGTAGTGATAATTCCAGAATGGAAAAAACTACAAACGGCCGCTCATACATCATGCTTTATAATCTCTCAAATAGTTTTATAAAACATACCTAAAAAGCCATAAGGACCTGGGGCACTAGAAGCATCCATAAAAAAAATCGTATCTTTGATTTCTTTAGGAGAAGGACATCGAACAAGCTCAGAATTCTCTTCACCCGATACAAGATTGGGAATCACCAAATAAATCAGAGAGTGATTAGAATTAACCAAATGATATGCTTTGAAGAGATTTTGGTAAAATGTGCCATTGTATAGAAGTAGAATCATCAGTCATAATGCCATCAACTAGGAGATGATGAATACCTTTCCTAGATTTGTGTCTAGCAAATTGATTATGAAAGAAAGCAGTATTTCTATCCCATGTAGCTAGCCATTTATTTCTACTGCATTCTTTAAAGAAAATTTCTTATTGCTTTAAACAATTATCCAAAGATTCATGAGCAGCCAACTCCTGTCTAATGAGCTCATTCGAAATGCTCGAAGAGATTTAAGCTTGAATAGCCTACAAAGTAGAGCTTGCCCTACTAATATTCTGATCAAGATGCGTAAAAGAATCTCTATTCCAAATCTTAAGCTCATTACAAAGTCGTCTAAGCTTAGCTCCCAAAATTTGCTTAAGACGGAGATTTTCAATGGGAAACTTCCATGATTTAGCGATGACCTCTCTAAGATCAGGATGAGAGATCCATATGGCTTGGAATTGAAATCTAGAAATCATTCATTTTGGAAGAGCACAATTAACCAACAAAGGAAAATGATCGGAATGGTGCCTAGGTAAAACTGTGCAAGAAGCTGGATTTTAGAAATTAAAAAAATGAAAATTAGCCAGAGCTCTGTTTAGTTTACTATCCACTCTAGAGCTGCCATGACAACCATTGGTCTAAGTAAAATTGACACCACGGGTAACAAGTTCTGAAGGAAGACAGTCATCCATAAAATTTTGAAAATCTTTGTAAAGACCCAATGTTGGAGCTTGGCCTATCTTTTCATAAGCACCCAAAATAACATTAAAATCACCAATGAAAATCCAACTAGAAGACCAACTAGAGGACATAGAAGATAAATCAGACCAAAGATCCATATGCCTATTACGCCAAACACTGCCATAAACAAATGAGAAACGTTGCAAAGAGTTTGCAATATCAACATCAATAGAAATATGCTAATCATGAATATGTATGGATAAAGGAGGAGGAGTTCAACATTTACCCAATACCCAAATAGATGGTAAACTGCGATCATTATGAGCAATCAACATATAATCCAATCTCGTCCAAAAGGAACTTGGAATAGTAGCAAAAGTGACCATTGGTTCCACAAGACACACAAACTTGGAATAGTAGCAAAAGTGACCATTGGTTCCATAAGAAAAAAAGACACGGTGGGTATTAGAATCACCCATGCCCCGACAATTCCAAAAGAGGAGCTTCATAAATTTAATTTTTAAGGTTTTTGAGAAACTCTTTTAGAAAGAGTTGCTATATATTTTTGAGGTTTAGATGGCTTTTTCCTTGTCACATGTGTCCATTTTTTCTCCTCCAATTCTGCTTCATCTGCCCAAGATAAATTAGGAGGATCAGTGTTAGCCTCTATTACCGAATCTGGAGGTTAAATTTCCACTTCAACGTGCTCTGTAGAAATAGTGAGTTATTGACCTTTTGCTGCAACACCATTAGAATTGGGTTGCTGTTAGACCTCCGTAGCAACCACAGAAGGCACCGAAACTAGAGGCTACCCCTCAACATCCATAACGTTAGATGCCTGGAGCAATGAAAACCCAATGGCACTCTTTTCCTTATTTTTTTAAAACCTGGAAAGCATCATCATTATCATTATTCTAGTCCTTGTCAGCTTGCTCATCAGAATCCGTAATCTGATTTTCCGTAACAGCTTTGTCAGACTGCGGAGCTTTAAGAGGGAACCAACTTTGTAACAACATATAAGTGATCATTCTGCTGATTAGGTTTTGGTTGCCAAACCTTAGTAACAGTTTCTTTGCGAGGCGCTTTGGGTTTGGTAGTTTGCTTATTATTCAATCGATAATTATTGGAAACATGTCCAAAATTGAAATAGGAGCTACAAAACGAGGGCAAGTTTTCATATACAACCTCTATGAAAGAACTTTTCCCCACCCTTGTAATAAGCAAATTTTCCAGCAAGGGAGAAGACAAATCTATATCTATCAACATACGAGCATGATGTCCATACTCTCCATTAATAGTAGTGTTGGGAAAATTGGACAGCGTTGGTGCAGCGGAATAATATTCACTGAGACAAATAAAAAATTACTGCAGAAATAATCAAACAAATATATATATGGAGCCGGTCAAACTAGCCAATGGATGAATAAGATAGGCGGTAAAACCTGCCATATAAATAATAATAAATGACACCAAAATTTTAACGTGGTTCACCCTTAGTGTTGGGCTACGTCCACGGGACAAACTCTAAAAAATTCTTCCACTATAAAAATAGTAGGTACAAGAGAGAATCTTCTCTAGATTAACATTAGAGGTATACAATAACAGAGATCTCACAAAAATAGTGGCACTCAAAGTGTTTCCCACACCCTAAAATAATTTCCTCACTATTTTATCACTCATCCTTTGAGAAAACTTTCCCAAACACTTAAAACTCTCTCACTCTCATCAAAGTAAAAAATACTTTGGCCTCACTTAATTTTTCCTCACAAGTTTCCTCTTCTTTTTGTTATTTTGTTTGTGGTTCCCTTTCCATGTTGCTTTGC